>JAHWFO010020071.1:23435-33484 GCA_023313115.1 Rhysida immarginata | reverse complement strand
TTGCAATTTCCACTCTTCTCTCGATGTGTTGAAGCAAAACTTGGCCATTCATCACTTTGTGCAGTCTAGCGGTCGCCGATTCATTTATTTACTTGCTTCCCATTTGCTCAATACATCACGGAGCTAGAGGAGTGCTTCCTCTGTCGTCTTTCCACTCTTTCTCAATAGTCTGCTAACTCTCCATTATCTCAAGTTACTGATCATTTTTAAAGATTTTCAAGAAATTGTTAAGTACTAAGAACTCTCTTTTCTAAGAAAAGCCTGAATTGCATTGTTACAAATTGAAACTTATCCATATTAGATCATCATTTTATGTTCATTGTTAGAATTCTTGGAAAGATTGCTTTAACATTACATCATCATTCTGTGCTCATTGTTATTGGTGAATTGCACGTTGATACCATTGTCGATGCGAACACAATGGGCCTATTGCTGCACAAACTTTGCCTCGCATTGTTGGTCATGAGATATATATTGTTGGTTCGTGTAGTGTGTTTGTGAATTGCGTGCTGATACCATTGTTGATACCTATTGTTGTACAAACTTTGCCTTGCATTGTTGGTCATGAGATATTTCTCATTAATATGCCTTGCCATAAACATGAAAAAAACGTCATGTATGCGAAATTTTATCAAGATCGGAAAAAATATGTAGATTTGTATAAAAAACATACAGACAAACAGACCGACATACAAACCCACAAACATCCTTCTTTATATATATAGATAGATATATTACTTAACACGTGATAACGTCACAAAACAATAAATATCATTACAAGCCATCAATAGAAATAAACAACAAAAAATTAGGCCTCCCGAGGAAGATATAGGAAACTAGCGGAAGCCCTGAGTTCATCTATTTTTCATACTAGCGTGGTACAGTTGATATCGTGACTCGTCTGACCGTATGACGTTACGCCACTTTTGCAGATTCCAGCCAAGATGGTTGGTGGCAAATGCACGCCGGAGTGTCCGACGACGCTGGGTAAGCATTGGCACTCGTGTAGGGCGACGGCTGCCAAACCCGAGGGCATGCAGATTCCGACGGATTGTCCACCGAGAGACGTTTCTAGTGCGGCCAGTATTGAACTGGTTTGTGATTTGCTGCCCTGTGGCGCTCCTGTCTCTCTGAATCATTCGTCCCAGGTGCCGCCCGGTATGGTGCCTGTTGTGGACTGTGATGCCTTCTTACACCCTGGAGACATTTGAGCGGGGAAAGCCAAATTCCTACATCACTGCCAAAATGGAACATCAGTTATCCAAGCTCTTCCCACAACTTCTAATGGTCCATTTCCAGAATCCGTTACCCCTGTGAATTCGTGAGCCATGAGTTTTGCTAACTCAGTGTACTTAGGACCAAAGAGGAAAAGGTCAATCCTGCCTGTTACCGAAGTGCTGTAGAGAAGGCAGCTTCAATAATGGCACCTTTGCAATGTATTGATGCAGAAGCACATATTGCAAGTTTAGAAGACCATATGTTCCTTCTCGGTGACGTCTTTTTGGAACCCGTCCCTTTCTATTTCAACAAGATAATGCTAAACCCCCCAGCGCTCGCATTACAGGACAGTGGCTACACAATAGAGGAATTCGGGTGTTAAATTGGCCTGCCTGCAGTCCAGATTTGTCCCCAATAGAGAATATATGGTGCATTATTAAGTTACGTCAACGACGACCCTGAACAGTTCAACAGCTGAAAATTTTCGTGCTGCAGGATCGGCAACAAATTCCAATTGTATTGTCCAGGTTGGTCATAGGTCACTTTAATTGAGAGAGAGCCAAATGCGAAACAGAATGTTGAACGTAAAAGCAATGGTATGAGGCTGGTGAGGAAACGGCCAGAATCCAAAGCAATCATATCTTGCTTCTATTCAATGTTTGTACCCCCTTTTGAATGTCCTGCCCATTCACTATGTTACTGTTCTTCCATTTCTAGGTTGCTCCAAGCCTACACAATTAGACAACGTCCTGTTTAGAGGAAGAGAGAAAAGCCGCTACGACGATTACGAAATAGTCAAGTTCAAGTGTGAATCGGCCTTCGAGCACGAGAGTGGGGACGAGGGCATCATCTGCAATGGAAACCAATGGATCCCCATGTCAGGCGAAGGCTCGCGGGAATACATACCGTTCAGTTGTAAACGTAAGGCACACGTACAGGTATTGGACATTGAAACTGAAACGCCTTCGCAAATAGCACTGGTTACCCCCAGGGCTGAATAGAACCTTCTGCTAGGTAATTAATCGTATGCATACCAATGAATCACGTGACAGAGGTCTTGGTAGTCACTCCAGTAGAAAAGTTCGATAGTAAGCTACAAATTGTCTGTGCAGAGCGCTATAATGGGAGACATATCCGACTTCAAAAGAGGGCAGATTGTTGGGGTGCATCTGTGTCCAAAACTGCCACACATTGTGATGTCTCACGTGCTACAGTATCCAGGGTGATGTGTGCATATGAACAGGAAGGACGAACCACTACAGGAGGAGCAACTGCAGGGGAAAACGGAAGTTGTCGGAAAGAGACGTCAGGACATTGACGAAAGCGGAAAACCACCGCAGCAGAAATGAATCCACACCTCCAGGAACCTGTGTGCACGAAGACAATCCGTCGTTACCTGCATAAATCCAACATCCATGGCAGGGTTGCTATACCAAAGCTTTTCATCAGTAGTACAAATGCCTCCAAGCGGGTTCGGTGGTGCCGGACGCATAAAACCGGGACGTTGGATGAACTCAAACGCGTCATATTCTCGGATGAGTTCAGCTACACTGTTTTCCAAACAACAGGGAGGGTATTCGTCTGGAGGAGCCCCTCTGATGCCTACAACCCAGACTGCTTGGCACCCACAGTCAAACACGGAGGTGGATCAGTAATGGTCTGGGGTGCATACTGTGCAGGAGCTCTACCGATCCTTCCCAAGACGTGTTGCTGCTGTGCTGGCTGCCCACGGTGCCCCAACACCTTATTAAATAAACATTTTGGATTTCTACCAGGTGTTTCAGTTTCAATGTCCAATACCTGTATTTTATAACAGTTTGCTTTCACCGCGTGCACACTTTCTCAGAACAATGTCGACAATGAATTTACAGTGCTGCGCACTGTTCTGGTAAGCCTCAGCTGTTCTGGAAGTACACAGTTACAGCTTTAAGAGCTCGCTGTGATCAGGAGCCTAGAATGTTCCTGTTCTGCTTATTCCCGCCAAGACGACAGTCCACTTCCTTGCTTTGTGTTGTTCTGAGAAAGTTAAAAAGAAAGCGCCACGCGCATGTTTGGACACGTTGATCATTTGACCGTTTCTTCTTCTTAGCTATGACGTGCACTCTGCCACCGATCGAAAATGGCGACGCCGATGTCGATGGTAACCAGATTCGCTACTTCTGCAACAGAGGATTCTCCCTCAAGGGCCTGTCTCGCAGCGAATGTCGCTTAAATAAAGCTGGCATCTACGGCCCGGCAGACAAAGCTCCTGAATGTCAACGTAAGCCTCTTCAGGGGACACTTGCTTCCTAAAATTTCTTCAGTCACCAAACTTTGTTCTTTTGCAGCTCTTCCGACGTGCATCGACCCATCTTCTGAAGGCCTCATCCACAGCGGAGACTGCTGCTTCACAGGCGACACTGTGTCTTTGTCCTGCCCGCTTAACTACCGCATGACAGAGGGCAACACCAGTATTACCTGCCTTCCTTTCGGCAACTGGAGCTCGACCTTCCCTAGATGCGAGCGTAAGTCAGAACGCTGCGGTGTCTCCTAAGCACTCTCTCAGGTGCGGCCTTTGCTAATTTCCCCAATATACTTCCCAGGTATCTTCAGATGCCCACATCCTGGCAATTCGTCGTCCAGCACAATAAACGGCAAATGTTGCGAAGATGGAGATACCCTCCAGTACACGTGCGATCCTGGATACGAATTGGTGGACCCCCAAGCTGGCAACACCATAACGTGTTTGAAGACGGAGAGTTGGAGTGGACCACGGCCCAAGTGTAAAGGTAGGCCTAAGGGAATGGGATGGTCTGTATGCTTGGATAGAGCAGCATGGTAGCTTTTTTTTTTATTTCTAAAGATAAAGGTTCCGTCATCTGCCCGGACATACCGATCGACGAGAACGAGCTGGTCATTGAAGGATCAACACCTGACGTCTTCTACGCTTGGGACCAGGTGGACTTGCAGTGCAAGAACGGCTTCACCACCAACGATAAGACGCTGAGCCTCATGTGCAAAGAAGACGGACAGTGGGATGCCAAGATCCCACTCTGCATGCGTAAGTTCTCTCTTCTTACAATACTCATTTCCAAAAAAGTTGGGACAGTGCAACATATAAGAAGAACTCCAACACATATTTTTGGATTATTGTAATGCCGTTTATTTCAACGCATTACAATACATAAACGATAAATTAGGCATGGGATCACATATCTTCTTCTATGCTTAAACAAAGATACAGGTGGTTTTCCTGTTTGCCACGTGCAACACACACCCAAAAAAGGTGGGACGGCACGGCGTTTACCACCTCTCCTCTTGATGACACACTGTAATCTTCTGGGCATCGATGACACCGTAACCGGAATTCTGTCCTATTCCTGTTGGATATAGCTTTTCAGCTGTTCAACTGTCGTAGTTTAAGTTTAATAATACGCCAAACGTTTTCTATAGGCGACAGATCCGGGCTGCAAGGGGGCCGATCCAACATACGAATGCGCTGCTGATGTAACCATGCAGAAGTTATGCGCGCTGTATGCGGTCTGGCGTTGTCTTGTCGAAATATACACTGACGTCGTCCAAACAGGTGCCTCTTAGATGGCACCATAGCTCGTTCCAGGATCTGTATATACGCTTCGGCACTGACGGTGCCATTGCATATGTGCAAGTCTCCCATTCCACGGCCACTAATACAGCCCCAGACCGTGACAGACGGTGGTTTCTGTACCGAACGCCTGTAGCACGCGGGAATATCCTTTTCGTCTTTGGTCCGGAGTGTACGGCGTCCATTATTTCCATAAACAATCGTAAAGGTCGATTCGTCGGACCACAATATGTTCTTCCAGCGTTCTTGGGACCGATTGCGATGGGCTCGAGCCCGCATCAGACGGCGACGTTGCTGTCGTTTGTTGATGTATGGCTTCTGTCATGCACAGTATAACTTAAGATTGCATTTGTGGATGCACCGGCGTACAGTATTCGACGATAATGGCTTCCCGAAGAAATCGCGGGCCCACGTGGCTATGTTTGTAATCGCAGTGACGCAGTGACGTCGGAGCATCCGAAGAGCTCGAGCATTCAGAATAGGTTTTCTACCTTGGCCTTTCCGAACTGTGATCTCACCACTATCTCGGTAGCGCTTGATAATATTCTGTACTGTAGATGATGACAGGTTAAATCTTCTGGCTATTGCATGCAGAGAAACGTTGTTTATGAATTCTCGAATGATTTGAATACGAAGATCTTCGCTAACTGGCTTGCCTCGACCCATCGTTCCGAATAAGTTACCTGAACGACGGATGGCAACTGTTATTTCGACGGAATGTAGTACGACGTCATCATTCTAGATTGTTCCACTACTAAGGGCGCTTTCTACAACGTATGTCCCTACTATTTTGGAACGTGTTGCAACACCCCCATTCAAAATGAACGTCTCAGCCACGATACAAAATGTTTTGGTGCATACACTATATTTATGTCATTTCATAAACATTTCATTTCAAGTTTTGTTACATCACCCCTTTTAGTTTTTTCTATATATTTTGAACTGTCCCAACTTTTTTGGAAATGAGTATTGTAAGAAGGTGGGGCTTCTAGTTAGTTTTTAGGCTAACGTTGTTTGTTCTGCTGTAATCTTTATCAATCCAATACAGCCCTGAACCCGTGCATCCGTCCAACACAGCCGAGAAATGGCTTCATCAGAGAAGTCATCAGCTACAAGCGCCATTTCTATCCCATCGGCTTTGAGATCAACATCGAGTGCAATCCTGGCCACGAGATCAAGGTAAGTTGCTGGCTCTTCTTCTGGTGAAATAGCCCTTCCTATATGACTACCCACTCACGTGCTTTGGTTTTTCATTCTTTCTTCCCTTCAGTCAGGACACTACGGGACACGATGCATAGGAGACAATGACTGGAAGAACGGCATTTCTGACTGCACACGTATGTTTGCTTTTCCTATCTACCACCTGTCCATGGCCCATCCACTATTTACCCTATCTATCATACACTATATGATCAAAAATATCCGGACACCCCTCACAGATCATTGATTGGCCCAATGTCACATGATAATGACTTGCACATCATTTAAATAGCTTCCCACACCTTCAGACACAACTCTGCTTGGACATTGGCAAGAATGGGTCGTTCGGCAGAGCTCAGCGAGTTCCAACGTGGAACCATCGTTGGATGGTACCTATGCGGCAAGTCCGTGCGTCACATTTCCAGCCTTCTTCAGATACCCAAGTCGACAGTAGGCGATGTCATTATGAAATGGAAGACCCGGGGATCGACAACAGTTCAACAACGAACTGGTAGACCCAAGAAACTAACGGACAGAGACCGTCGAGTGCTTCGTCGTGTCACCCGCAGCAACCGGAACTCCTCGGCGGAAAAAATTGCCACAGAGTTTCGAAACGCCTCTGCAAACGATGCCAGTACCGTGACAATTCGTCAGGAACTGCACACGATGGCATTCCGTGGCCGTGCTGCTGCCCACGAGCCCCACGTCAGCAGGGTCGACGCCAAGCGACGTCTGGAGTGGTGCAAAGCCCACAGAAACTGGACAATGGACCAATGGAAACGTGTAACGTGGACAGACGAATCTCGCTACACACTCTGGCAATCCGACGGACGAGTTTGGGTTTGGCGCATTACCTGGAGAACGTTTCTTACCGGAGTGCACAGAGCCCACAGTCGAGTTCGGAGGAGGAGGAGTCATAGTGTGGGGCTCATTTTCACGGTACGGACTGGAATCACAAACTCCGACCATTATCTGAATGTTTTGGACAACTGTGCACTTCCAACGTTGTGGCAATTTTTTGGAAATGGGCCGTTTCTCTACCGACACGACAATGCTCCCGACCACAAAGCGAGGCGTGTACGGCAGTGGTTTGCAGACTCAGGGGTCGAAGAAATGGGTTGGCCGGCACAAAGTCCCGACCTCAATCCTATAGAGAATCTGTGGGACGAATTGGAAAGACGCTTGCGGGCCAGATCACGTCGGCCAACTTCTGTCCCTGAACTGATTCTCGCTCTTCGGGAGGAATGGAGGAACATTCCAGGAAGTACCTGCCAACATTTGGTGGAAAGTCTTCCCAGAAGGGTGGAAGCTGTGATTCGGGCAAAAGGATGTGCAACGCCCTATTGATTTCCATGAAATCGTGGCTAGAGCGCAAACGTGCATGTGTCCGGATATTTGTGATCATATTGTGTATTTGGTCGCGGGCACGAATCCTATCCTCTTTTTTAGTTATATCCCATTCCATTCGTTTTAACTCAGTTCCACTTGTATATTCCAGCGATCGAATGCGCAGACCCTGGCATCCCAGAAGGAGCGCAACGCGTGGGCGCAGACTTTCGGTTGGGCCGCAGCGTCAGGTACAGCTGCAATGGAGGATTGAAGCTGTACGGCTCGGAGACACGCACCTGCCAGGAGAACCGACGGTGGAGCGGGACAACAACCGTCTGCTACAGCGGAAGCAAGTGCCCACCTCATCTTTCCTCAGAGGCGTACCAAAGACCCTAGGCAGGCCACTGATGCTATACAGGACAGGGTGCCCAATAGTCAATGGAATTTCTGCAATCTTGCAAAGCTATACAGGACATCAATCGAATCCATCTCAGTTTAGCACACTAACATTTTCCACTGATAATACCTCTCCCCGTCTTGGTAGGTTCTGTCGTTATGTCAGGACTGCAGGGACTGTCTGATGCGTGGGTTCCGTCTTGCCTTCCGTGTACCCCTTCTAAAATAGTCATTGCAGGAACATTCAAAATAGTGCTGTCTAGATCCGGATAATTCAAGATCTGGATATCCGGATCTTTTTTTCGGACCTAGTTCCGAGATCCGGATCTTGGTCAGAAATCCGAAATTCGGATACTGTATCAGGAAATTGTGTATATGCAAACTTTTTCTGAAAGCAGTTTATAAAAGCTTTTATTAAGTGTTAGCCTAGTCCTCTTAAGTCCTAATTAGTCTTAATACGCATCCAGCGAAAGGATCCGAAATCCGGATCCGATATCCGAGATCCGAAATCCGGATACAGACATCACTATTCAAAACATACACTAGTGTTTATAAAAATCGCAACACTCTGATGGAATAGCCCAATGTGCATTAAATTTGGAGCATTTGCATATGATGGGTGAGAAAAGAAACCATTCGATTTTCAGGTCAATACAATGCGTTTTATTGTCCCATTAGTATCGGGTGAAACCACCGTGGGATGCAATTACAGCCTCTGCCTACACGGGTATACAGTTCATCCACAGTTGCTGCTGCAGGAGTCTGACGAGCCAATCGATGAGCAACCCTGTCCCACACATGTTCGATTGGGCACATGTCTGGTGAACGAGCAGGCCAGGGGAACAAGGGCGTCTGATGTGCTTGGAAAAAGGCGAGGACATTTCTGGCCACATGCGGTCGGGCATTGTCCTGTTGGAATACAGCGCCTGGAAGGTTCTGCAGGAATGGGATGACCTCGGGTTGCACAACTTCCCCGATGTACCGTTCACTGTTCAGATTGCCATGGATTCTGATCAGACGGGAATGGCCACGGTAACCGATTGCACCCCACACCATCACCCCTGGCGTTTGTCCCGAACGACGCTGCAGGATGCATTCTGGAAGGTCGCGCTCGCCACGATGTCTTCTGACTCGTATCCTGCCATCACGGTGCTGCAAGTTAAACCTTGACTCGTCCGAAAACACAACTCGTTGCCATTCAGCATGCCACTGTTGGTGTCGACGGGCTCATTGCAACCCGAGGCGCCGGTGGTTTTGAGTCAAAGGAATCCGCAACAATGGTACTCGTGCCATCCATCCTCTGGAAATCTAACGACGTCGTACAGTGCTAGCAGACATTGTCCTGCCTACTGTTGTGCTAACACTGTGGAAGTGGCTGTACGATCTGCTACACACATGCAATAGAGGTGTCTGTCATCTCGCCGTGTCGTCGTGCTGGGTCTTCCCAAGCCTGGTCTTCGGTGTGCCCTGTTCTGTTCGCTCCACTGCCTCCGTGCACGCGTAATTGTCGTTGCATTACGTCCTACACGAGCAGCAATGTCACGATACGACCGTCCCGCTTCACGCACACTAATTATGCGTCCTCTTTCAAAGTCTGTCAGCTGTTGATATGGTACCCTTTGTCGTTCTTTCAAGCAATTACTCTGAAAATCTAATCATTTATACTCTGACCCATTGTATGCAAATATTGCAAATTGCATATGGATTAGACCATTCCATCAGGGTGTTGCCATTTTTATAAACACTAAGTGCACCAAACTAATCTGTAGTGTCTTGAGCGTTCCTTTCGTCTGAATGCTGTGGCTCGTGAAGGGGTTTTTGGTACGCCACCACTTTGGTCTAACCAGTAGCCAATCGATACCTGTCTAACGGCCGCTTGCAACAACGTCAGTTAAAACGACCCTAACTTTCGGTTAGTTAACGATCGGTTAAGTCCTTAAACGGGCGATGTTACATCAAATTTAGTTAAGTCTCAGTTAGCTAACTGGATGTAATTTGAGTAACGAGGAGTGTGATTGGTTCGTTTTGCTTCAATTAAGCTTCCGATCAACATGGCTGATTGTTTTCAATTAGCTGTTTGATAACTACATTATCCAAATAGGGTATCAATTTAGCTGTTTGAAAATTAGCTTATCGTAATTGCTATTCAAATCCAATTAGCTTATTCATTTAGCTTATCCCATTAGCTATCCAAACAGCTTATCCAAATAGCTGTTTGATACTTAGCTTATCCAAATTGCTATTCAAATCGCTTATCCATTTGGCTTATCCAATTAGCTTATCCAAATAGCTAATTCAAATTGCTATTCAAATAGCTTATCCA
>JAHWFO010020071.1:0-23425 GCA_023313115.1 Rhysida immarginata | reverse complement strand
GCTTATCCAAATAGCTAATTCAAATTGCTATTCAAATAGCTTATCCATTTAGCTTATCCAATTACCTTATCCAAATCGCTTATCTAAATAGCTTATCCAATTAGCTTATCTATTTAGCCTATCCAATTAGCTTATCCAAAAAGCTTATCCAAATAGCTGTTTGATAATTAGCTTATCCAAATTGCTATTCAAATCGCTTATTTATTTGGCTTATCCAATTAGCTTATCCAAATAGCTAATTCAAATTGCTATTCAAATAGCTTATCCATTTAGCTTTTCCAAATAGTTGTTTGATAATTAGCTTATCCAAATAGTTCATCCAGTCAGTTTATCCAATTAGCTTATCCATTAAGCCTATCCAATAGGCTTATCCGTTTAGCTTATCCAAATAGCTGTTTGATAATTAGCTTATCCAAATAGCTTATCCACTTAGCTATTTAAATGGTTTTCCAATTAACTTATCCAAATGGCTTATCCATTTAGTTTATCCAAATCATTTGTACAATTAGCTTATCCATTTATCTGTTTGTTAATTAGTTTAAAATCTATTTCTGTTTCGGAATGCCATTTTGCTTCGCTAACCATAGACTTAAACCGTGGTCATCGAGCAATTAAGTTAAACTACCACTTAACGTCTGGTTAAGCCCTAAACTCTCTTGATGCAACGCAGAAAATTTTAAATGGGACTATAACGAAGAGTTAGTTTTAACTGATGTTGTTGCAACCGGCCGTAACTGTGATTTCTTTTTCTCTCTCTCGCAGACACACACTGTCCCGATCCAGGCATACCAATGCACTCGCAGAGAAAAGGTAACGATTTCAGACTCGGCGCCACCGTTACGTACACATGCCTGGACTCCGTGTTGATCGGCAACGATACAAGGGAGTGCCAGGAAGATAAGACCTGGTCCAACGAAGAGGTCATCTGCTTGGGTAAGAAACGACGTCCTTGCTCAGGTGAGACTTTCCAGCTTGATGGTAACGTTCCCTGTCTTTCTTGCTAACAGGTCCGAACGAGTACTCCGACGTGGATGCTGTTTATGGGGCCCTTTCCGGGACCATGGTCCAAATCGCTCGCGAGTCCATCCACAGCAAGGCAATGCTCGGCCGATCGATTGGCATGAAGAAAGCTGCCGGTTCGTCGAATGGGGTCAACATTTTCTTCCTCCTGGACGCTTCTGGAAGCATCACGGAGGTGCAGTTCAATCAGTCTGTAGCGCTTGTCAAGCTTGTCATACGACAGGTAACTGCGACATCATTTTTTGATACTTCTGTGTCTATGAGAGAAGGATGGTGCCTGTGAAGTTTTTTCCCTTTTACAGATTGGTATTTCGACCGCCGATAATGGCGTGCGTGTGATAGTCATCAAGTTCAGCAAAAAAGCGGAAACTGTAGTGTCGTTTACTCAAAGCGTCGCCGACAAGGCCATCAAAGCCATCAATGAGATGAAAAAAGTTGAGAGTAAGCCATTTATCCCTTCAGTAAAGAATTACTGACTAACTTCTTAATCAAAACATTTCAATAGACATTTGGGCTGCATAATCAATAACGGCCTCAACAAAAAGCTATTGGCAGTTGTCAGCCCTCTAGCGGCCAATGACTCAAGCTTCCAATATGGCTGCCGATATGGAACAGCAATCGATATCTCACAGCATGGCAGCTAGTGATGCAGCTACTTTAATAAGCACATCCATCGCTGATATTTTGAATTATCTTAGACTGAATGCCGGTAATGCAAAAAAAAAGTGCTTGGTAGAGGACAATCCATTGGTCCATTGTCTAGTTTCTGTGCGCTTTGCACCACTCCAGACGTCGCTTGGCGTCGACCCTGCTGATGTGGGGCTTGTCGGCAGCAGCACGGCCATGAAATCCCATCGTGTGCAGTTTACGACGAATTGTCGTGGTACTGGCGTCGATTGCAGAGGCGTTTCGAAACTCTGTGGCAATTTTTTCCGCCGAGGACTTCCGCTTGCTGCGGGTGACACGACGAAGCACTCGACGGTCTCTGTCCGTTAGTTTCTTGGGTCTACCGGTTCGTTGTTGAACTGTTGTCGATCCCCGGGTCTTCCATTTCATAATGACATCGCCTACTGTCCACTTGGGTATCTGAAGAAGGCTGGAAATGTCACGCACGGACTTGCCGCATAGGTGACATCCGACGACGGTTCCACGTTGGAACTCACTGAGCTCTGCCGAACGACCCATTCTTGCCAATGTCCAAGCAGATTTGTGTGTGAACGTGTGGGAAGCTATTTAAATGATGTGCAAGTCATTATCATGTGACATTGGGCCAATCGATGATCTGTGAGGGGTGTCCGGATATTTTTGATCATATGGTGTATATCAATCTTATGGCAGCTCCAACAATGGCAGCTCCAACAGAGGATTAATTACGATCGCTCATGCAATAACAACAACAAACAACTCTTCAACAACGAAAACAAAACGCGACGCACTTTTATACTTTACAACACACGAAGACGCCTACAATAACAAATACCCATTACTTACTTCCTTACTTTTCAAACCCGCTTATCTGTTAGGGTCGCGGGGGCTGCAGCCCTATGGAGGATCTTCAGCGATCGCGATGTTCCGCCATCAGGCGCATGTCCTCCCTGGTAATATCCATGCGACTCGAACCCAGATTCTCCATGTAGTCTAGCCACCTGGTACCCACCGACCCCTTGGTCTCTTGGAAAATAACAACTGCCTGATATCCACCTGGTATCCACTGACCCCTGAGATCTCTCGATGCGGAGAAGTAGCGGCTCGACACCTAAAGACTCCCTTATTGTGCTGCTGTGCACTCTATCTAGTAGGGAGTGTAACACCTGCCACACCTCTCAGAAATCTCATTTCTTGTACCCGCGCTCGCACTCTTTCGATCATTACCCAAAACTCATGAATGGTCTTTGAGAATGATAGGGGACAAAGATAGATTTGAAGACGGAGAGCTTGGCTTTGTTACCAAGCTCGCGTTTCGTTACCACGGATCGCCACAGTTCGCGTCTGACACAGCTTGCTGCACCGATCCGAGCATCCAATTCTTTCTCCTGCCGTCCATCACTCGTGAATGCAATCCCGAGATACTTGGACTTCCTCCACCTGTCTCAATGAGGCTCCCTGTCTTGAAAGGACCAGAACCTCGGTTTTAGCCACACTGATCTTCATCCCAGCTTCTTCACATTTGGCTACTGCAAACCGGTCTAGTGCATGCTGAAAGTTCGTGCGAGAAGACCCAAGCAGGACAAGGTCGTCGGCAAAGAGCAACCTCTCCACCAGGCAGTCGCCCACACAAACACGCTCATCGCCTCAGCTGCCCCTGTCTATCCAGTCCATAAAGAATTGTCCATTACAAGAACGAAAGATAACCGCAACATACAATCCTCATTTCCAAAAAAGTTGGGACAGTGCAACATATAAGATGAACTCCAACACATTTGTTTGGATTATTGTATTGCCGTTTATTTCAACGCATTACAATACATAAAAGACAAATTAGGCATGGGGTCCAATATCTTCTATGCTTAAAGAAAGATACAGGTGGTTTTCCTGTTTGGCGCGTGCAACACACTCCCAAAAAAGTTGGGACAGCACGGCGTTCACCTCTCTTCTCGATGACACACTGTAATCTTCTGGGCATCGATGACACCGTAACCGGAATCTGTCCCATTCCTGGATATAGGTTTTCAGCTGTTCAACTGTCGTATAGTTTTCGTTTAATAATACGCCAAACGTTTTCTATAGGCGACAGATCCGGGCTGCAAGGGGGCCGATCCAACATACAAATGCGCTGCCGACTTAGCCATGCAGAAGTTATAGGCGCTGCATGCGATCTGGCGTTGTCTCGTCGAAATATACACTGACGTCGTCCAAACAGGCGCCTCTTAGATGGCACCATAGCTTGTTCCAGGATCTGTATATACGTTTCAGCATTGACGGTGCCATTGCAGATGTGCAAGTCTCCCATTCCACAGCCAATAATACAGCCCCAAACCGTGACAGACGGTGGTTTCTGTATCGAACGCCTGTAGCACGCGGGAGTATCCTTTTCGTGTTTGGTCCGGAGTGTACGGCGTCCATTATTTCCGTAAACAATCGTAAAGATCGATTCATCGGACCACAATATGTTCTTCCAGCGTGCTTGGGACCGATTGCGATGGGCTCGAGCCCACATCAGACGGCGACGTTGCTGTCGTTTGTTGATGTATGGCTTCCGTCGTGCACAGTATAACTTAAGTTTGCATTTGTGGATGCACCGGCGTACAGTATTCGACGATAATGGCTTCCCGAAGAAATCGCGGGCCCACGTGGCTATGTCCGTAATCGCAGTGACGCAGTGACGTCGGAGTATCCAGAATAGGTTTTCTACCTTGGCCTTTCCGAACTGATCTCACCACTATCTCGGTAGCGCTTGATAATATTGCATGCTGAGAAACGTTGTTTGTGAATTCTTGAATGATTCGAACACGAAGATGTTCGCTAACTGGCTTGCCTCGAGCCATCGTTCCGAATAAGTTACCTGAACGACGGATGGCAACTGTTATTTCTACGGAATGTAGTACGACGTCATCATTCCAGATTGTTCCACTACTAAGGGCGCTTTCTACAACGTATGTCCCTACTATTTTGGGACGTGTTGCAACACCCCCACGGCCACGATACAAAATGTTTTGGTGCACACACTAGATTTATGGCATTTCATAAACGTATCTGCTGTTTTGTATTCGCGAGAATGTTTTGTTACATCATCCCTTTTGGTTTTTTCTAGATATTTTGCACTGTCCCCTTATATTCTCTCATCGGACATACGTGACGAACCTTTAACTAGCACGTCACACTATCAACAGTTCATACTTACACAGCTTGCTCATTCGAAGTCATTTGAAATTTTAAAGAGAAATCCAAATTTTTAGCTGCAGTGGCTCACCGGTGACATGTCTTTCTTCTCTGGTTCCAGATGAAGCGACGAACATCGTCAAAGCCTTCGATCACTTTATCCACGTGATGGCCAGCATCAAGGAATACCGCAAGACCAGGAATGCCAAGAACATCGCTTTTGTCCTGACCGATGGTAAGCATTCCCTCCACCCAACTTGCCTTTCCCATTTGTTCGATTGCAACACGTGATCATCAAATGACCTTGAGGACTAAACTATGTGAGCACAGCATCCAAGTTTCATGGTTCTCCTTGTTTCAGGACAATTCACATGCATTCACGGGTTTCGATCCTGGGATCTTGCAGCAACTGAAAGTTCCTCAACTGCTTGGATAGGGGAGAGTGGGCCACCATGAGACAAAAATTTATTTTAATTTTTAATTTGTTTATTTTTATTACAAACTGATTGAAAATTTTTCTACATGATGATAGCATGACAATATTCAAAAAGTAAAAACATTCAGATAACGGTCGGAGTTCGTGATTTCTTGCACAGGAACGAGCTGGCCCAGTCCGTACCATGAAAATGAGCCCCACACCATGACTCCTCCTCCTAAAAATTGACTGTGGGCTCTGTGCACTCGGGTAAGAAGCGTTCTCCAGGTATGCGCCAAACCCAAACTCGTCCGTCGGATTGCCAGAGTGTGTAGCGAGATTCGTCTGTCCACATTACACGTTTCCATTGGTCCATTGTCCAGTTTCTGTGGGCTTTCCACCACTCCAGACGTCGCTTGGGGTTGATCCTGCTGATGCGGGGCCTGTGGGCAGCAGCACGGCCATGAAATCCCATCGTGTGCAGTTCCCGACGAATTGTCGTGGTACTGGCATCGTTTGCAGAGGCGTTTCGAAACTCTGTGGCAATTTTTTCCGCCGAGGACTTCCGGTCGCTGCGGGTGACACGACGAAGCACTCGACGGTCTCTGTCCGTTAGTTTCTTGGGTCTACCGGTTCGTTGTCGAACTGTTGTCGATCCTCGGGTCTTCCATTTCATAATGACATCGCTTACTGTCGACTTGGGTATCTGAAGAAGGCTGGAAATATCACGCACGGACTTGCCGCATAGGTGACATCCACGATGGTTCCACGTTGGAACTCACTGAGCTCTGCCGAACGCCCCATTCTTGCCAATGTCCAAGCAGAGTTGTGTCTGAAGGTGCGGGAAGCTATTTAAATGATGTGACATTCTCATGTGACATTGGGCCAATCGATGATCTGTGAGGGGTGTCCAGATATTTTTGATCATATAGTGTACGTAGGTTATGGTTACGGCACTTCTCCAGGACTCTAGAATTGAGTGATAAATGGACATGGAAGGTGCCAATTAGAATTTCCCATCACGAGAATACTCCTCTGTTTTTCTTTTCTTTCAGGTCTGCAAACCGAAGGCGGAAAGCCCAAACAACAGGCACAGATGCTGCGAGATAAGTACGGCGTGGACATTGTGGCGTTCGCCATTGGCAACTACAGGAACATGGACACCCTCAAGATGATCACCGGGGATGAGAACAAGATCTTCACGTTCGACTCCCACCAGAAACTATACAAAATTATCACGGACGCTATAAGTGATAGAACTGGTAAGCAAAGATTAATCCACGCTTCTGGGAACCCAGAATTATCTGTGAGGTAAATTGGTTGGGGTTGTGAGAGTACACCAGTCCAGCTTCCGGGAATGGGAAAGGGATTTGTGCAGGACACTACAGGGTGTTTCAAAATTATGTACAATAAATTTAGTGACATATTCTTGAGGTCAAAAGAAGACGAAAATGTTGTATAGCACTTTGTCTGGATACGCTTTGTTTGCGAGTAATCCAATTTGATAGAGTTGGGAAGCACGGTAGTTAGCGGACGATATTTTAGCAGTTCCAGCGTCGAGTGGTTTGTTCCACTTAAACCTACTTTAGGGTTGTTTCATTAGTTGTGTAGACTTGTTTCCATTACTCTACATCCACTAGGAATAGCAATTTTACAACGTTTGTGTGCTTTGACTTATGCATTACCATTTACGTAAAAAAAAGTCATGTACACGTATCCCAGTGCAGAATACACTGACATGCACCTAATGTATGGTCTTGCGGACGGAAATGCTGTGGAAGCAAGAAGACTCTACCGAGAACGCTTTCCGAATAGACGTTTGCCAAATAACCGAACAGACATTTGAAGGAGCGTGGTTCCTTTGGCCGTCAAACAGGACAAGGGCGGCCTGTAGCACATTCTCCGGATGAGGAGGATGTGATAATTGACATCATACACGATGAAACACAGACAAGCACCCATGGTACACATTCCACACCCATGGTACCATACCACCTGCAACGGACTATCCACACCGACAACGATTTTGCCAATGGATACAACGTGGATACTTTTCACGGACGAAGCAACCTTCACGCGGACAGGAATCGTAAATTCTCCCAACCAGCACCATTGGGCAGATGCTAACCCGCATGTTACCAGAGCTCGAGCGCATCGATAGCGTTTCTCCGTGAACATTTGGTGTGGAATTGTGGGAAATAACTTAATTGGCCCTTATGTGTTGCCGCCACGATTGACTGGGCGAACGTATCTTTTGTTTCTGCAGAATTACTGGAAGATGTTCCTCTTTTGATGGTACATGCATGATAGCGCTCAAGCACACCTTAATGCTGCATACACGAATCGGTGGATAGGTAGCCTGGCCTGCAAGATCACCCGACCTTAATCCCTTGGACTTTTTTCTGTGGGGTCACGTGAAAACGATCGGCTACAGCACACAAGTTCCTAACATTATGGATCTGCGACAACGAATTGAAAATGCATGCTGGCGACGAACTCTTCCACGGGTTTAGTTGGCTGTATCGCGTAAATAAATCGTTTCCAGACAAACTGCTATACAACATTTTCGTCTTCTTTTGACCTGAAGAATATGGCACTAAAGTTATTCTACATAATTTTGAAACACCCTGTAAATTGCTAGTTGGAGTCGTGATGGTACCATTTGTGCAGGTGCTATTGAATCGATTCAGATAATATTTGTTATTGGTTCGTGTCAATGTACGAAAATAGTAATGAATAGTCGCTTGTATCTCGTCATTACGATTTGTTTGATATATTGCCTAATATATTTTCCCATTGGAAATTGCTTGGTAGGAAAATAGAGGTACCATTTGAGCACGTGCCAATGAACCAATTCAGATAGTATTTGTGATTGGTTCGTGCCATGAACCATATTAATCGACTGACGAAAACATACTTTTAAAATCTTTCATAGCTTCGGAGGTGTAAGAGTTTCAGACAGACAGACACTGATAGCATAAAGCACTTTTTGGTAATTAATAAACCATTAAGGAATGACATAACTAAGTACCGAAAAGTTAAACTAAACCATTTGCGGAACTATATTTTTAAACCGCCCTATGTTAACATTGAAAGATTCTAATGGACCATTATGATACCATTAAACCCCGTACCTTTGAAATAATTTCAACTATCATTAATTTTACGTTATATTCATTCATGACACCTCGTTCCAAGTTGTTTGATATATTACATGCCATATTTTAGCATTGAAAGTTCCAATGAACCATACTGGTTCCACTAAACCAGGTTCCTTGAAACCAATTTGGACTATCATTAATTTTACCTTATTTTCATTCATGACACCTCGTTCCAAGTCATTTGATATATTACATGCTATATTTTAGCATTGAAAGTTCCAATGAACCATAATGGTTCAAAAACCAGGTTCCTTGAAATCAATTTGGACTATCATTAATTTTACGTCATATTCATTCATGACACATCATTCCAAGTCGTTTGATATATTACATGCTATATCTTGTCATTGAAGGGTCCAATGAACCATCATGGTTCCACTAAACCAGGTTCCTTGAAACCAATCTGGATTATCATGAACTTTACGTTATAATCATTCATGGCACCTTATTCCAAATCGTTTGATATATTACATGCCATATTTTGGTATTGAAAGTTCCAATGAACCATAATGGTTCCACTAAACCAGGTTCCTTGAAACCAGTTTGGACTATCATTACTTTAACGTGATATTCATTTATGATACATCATCACAATTTGTTTGATATATTACATGCCATATCTTATCATTGAAAATTGCTAGGTGGGGTCGTGATGGTACCATTTGTGCACGTGCTAATGAACCGATTTAGATAAAATTTATGATTTTTTCATGGCATGTACCATATTCATCGACTGACGAAAATAGTAATGAAGAACCGCATCTATCTCGTCATTACCATTTGTTTGATATATTACTCAGTATTTCTTCCCATTGAAAATTGCTGGGCGGGAAAATAGAGGTACCATTTGCGCACGTGCCAATGAACCGATTTAGATAATATTTGTAACTGGTTCGTGCCATGAATCATATTCATCGACTGACGAAAACAGATTTTGGAAATCTTTCATAACCTCGGAGGAGTTTGAGTTACAGACAGACAGACACGTTTCCCCACACTGATAGCATAAAGCACCTTTCGGTACTTAATAATTCCTAAGTGGCCTGGAATCCAGTTACCGGGTATTGGATTTAGTCGGTGTAGTCCCGTGGAATGTCCTTTGAAAGCTCACTCACTTCGGCTTGATTTTGTGATACACTTGAAGCAACTCGTTTACACAGAAAATTTATAAAGAACCATCACACATTAATAAGACCCATCATTGGGTGCGATGAGTGATAAGAACCGGCATGCATACTTGAATGACGCTATCTTTCAAACCATGACAGATAGGTGAAATCTGACAACTGGAATGAATATCTGAGGAAATTCTAATGTTGTTTGATATGTCACATGACCACCTTTGCACTAAAAATAAAATCACCCCATCGAATATGGCGGATCATCCGATACTATGCTTTACTGGGACTTTTGGATCATAGCTACTCCTTTAGATCTCGAATATCTATTTCTATTCTCATTTAGATTTCAGTGTGTGTGGTCTGATAAAACCCATATATAGCCAGCCAGGTGTGCAGAAGAAAGATGAGACTGCTCCGGACGGAAAACAACGACGGCGCCGACGAAGATCATTCCTGAGGCTTGGGCGCATTGTAGGAGGCGAGAAAAGCAATTTCACTTGGCCTTGGATGGCTGCCGTCTACCACAGGGACAGAAATGCAGACAAAGAATGGAAGGTAAGTTAGCTACTCCAGGACTCTTTTACGCGCTGGCGTAGATTGGACCTTGTCACATGGATTCAAACAGGCTTAATCCAAATACTTCAAGAAACCTTCCAGTAGTGATGTCCGTTGGATCCGGATCTCTGATTCGCATCTGATAATATCCGGATTCGGATCTAGAAATATCCGGGTCCGTATCCGGATTTCGGATCTCTGATATCGGATCTATATTTCGGATATCGGATATCGGATCCGGATTTCGGATCCTTTCACTGGATGCGTAATAAGACAACAATACTCATTTCCAAAAAAGTTGGGACAGTGCAACATATAAGAAGAAGTCCAACGCATTTGTTTGGATTATTGTATTGCCGTTTATTTTAACGCATTACAATGCATAAACGATAAATTAGGCATGGGACCCCATATCTTCTATGCTTAAACAAAGATACAGGTGGTTTCCCTGTTTGGCACGTGCAACGCACTTCCAAAAAAGTTGGGACAGCACGGCGTCACCTCTCCTCTTGATAACACACTGTAATCTTCTGGGCATCGACGACACCAATCTTTCTAACACCGTAACCGGAATTCTGTCCCATTCCTGTTGGTTATAGATTTTCAGCTGTTCAACTGTCGTAGTTTTCGTTTAATAATACGCCAAACGTTTTCTATAGGCGACAGATCCGGGCTGCAAGGGGGCCGATCCAACATACGAATGCACTGCCGACGTAGCCGTGCACAAGTTATGCGCGCTGCATGCGGTCTGGCGTTGTCTTGTCGAAATATACACTGATGTCGTCCAAACAGGCGCCTCTTAGATAGCACCATAGCTTGTTCCAGGATCTCTATATACGCTTCAGCATTGACGGTGCCATTGCAGATGTGCAAGTCTCCCATTCCATGGCCACTAATAAAGCCCCAGACCGTGACAGACGGTGGTTTCTGTACCGAACGCCTGTAGCACGCGGGAATATTCTTTTCGTCTGTGGTCCGGAGTGTACGGCGTCCATTATTTCCGTAAACAATCGTAAAGGTTGATTCGTCGGACCACAATATGTTCTTCCAGCGTGCTTGGCACCGATTGCGATGGGCTCGAGCCCATATCAGACGGCGACGTTGCTGTCGTTTGTTGATGTATGGCTTCCGTCGTGCACAGTATAACTTAAGTTTGCATTTGTGGATGCACCGGCGTACAGTATTCGACGATAATGGCTTCCCGAAGAAATCGCGGGCCCACGTGGCTATGTTTGTAATCGCAGTGACGCAGTGACGTCGGAGCATCCGAAGAGCTCGAGCATTCAGAATAGGTTTTCTACCTTGGCCTTTCCGAACTGTGATCTCACCACTATCTCGGTAGCGCTTGATAATATTATGTACTGTAGATGACGACAGGTTAAATCTTGTGGCTATTGCACGCTGAGAAACGTTGTTTGTGAATTCTTGAATGATTCGAACACGAAGATCTTGGCTAACTGGCTTGCCTCGACCCATCGTTCCGAATAAGTTACCTGAACAACGGATGGCAACTGTTTTTTTATACGGAATGTAGTACGACGTCATCATTCTAGATTATTCCACTACTAACGGCGCTTTGTACAACGTATGTCCCTACTATTTTGGAACGTGTTGCAACACCCCCACGGCCACGATACAAAATGTTTTGGTGCACACACTAGATTTATGGCATTTCATAAAAGTATCTGCTATTTTGTATTCTCGAGAAAGTTTTTCTAGATATTTTGCACTGTCCCAACTTTAATGGAAATGAGTATTGTAATTAGGAATTAAGAGGACTAGGCTATCACTTATAAACTGCTTTCAGAAAAAGTTTGCATATACACAATTTCCTGTCTAGGATCCGATTTTCGGATCTCGGATCCAAGATCCGGATCTCAGATCTCGCATCCAAGATCCGGATCAGAGATCTCGGGTCCAAGTTCCGGATCTCGGATTTCTGACCAACATCCGGTTCTCGGATCTCGGACCTAGTTCCGAAAAGAAGATCCGGATATCCTGATCATGAGTTATCCGGATCTTGACATCACTACCTTCCAGCACCTTAACAGCTTGTGTGGTATCTGCTACCAAAGTTGCACTTTTTATTACTGGTGGTCGTAATAATGTAACTGGTCGTTCGAATGTGATGTGCTATCCGAATATTTGATGCGGTGAATGGTACGTGGCAGCACTGGATGGAACCAGCACCGTTGGGATCATTGCCTCCAAAAGCATGGCATCGATATCTCTGTGAAGAAACGTATACAACCAGTGCATACCTGAGTTTGTAAAATGGGGAAGGCTAAAGGCGGAGCTATGTGACATTTTCCGATGACCATTTCCAACGATCTCTGTGCTTTCCATAAAGAAACTGGTTAGCTGGTGCTGAAACCATTCCACTACTGTAGTGTTTTCAGAAATTAGTGGAAGGTACACAGACTGTTGGAACTGCTCCTACAACAACATGGGTGACTTCACAGGCACAACAGTTTGACCATGCCTGTACCGCAGTCCACATTTGAACAAACCTTATACGAGGGTGGGCTGAAAAGTAATGCCTCCATGGCCGTAACTTTTTTATTTTTTAACCGATACTCCCATTTGTCTTCTATGTAATGCACTATTCACTTTTCGACATAGTCCCCATCCCTTTCCACGCATTGTACCGACGCGTGACTAGTCGGGTGAACCCGTCGGAGAGGAATTCCGGGGTTGTCGTCAATGGAAGCTTTGGATCCTCTTCTGCAGCACGATAACGCCACACATCAGAGGGGGTTGCAGCGCGTACAGTTCAAAAATGAAAGACCTTGCACCTTGCGACTTTCACCACTTCCCAAAGAGGAAAGAGTTGCACCTTAAGGGGCACGAGTTGCGTTCTGACGACGACATGAAACCTGCCGTTCAGTCTTGGTGTCGACAACAACCCCGAAATTCCCCTCCGACGGGTTCACCCGACTAGTGACGCGTCGGTACAATGCGTGGAAAGGGATGGGCACTATGTCGAAAAGTGAATAGTGCATTACAAAGAGGACAAATGGGAGTATCGGTTAAAAAATAAAAAAGTTACAGCCACGGAGGCATTACTTTTCAGCCCACCCTCGTACATGGATTATGAATGATCTCGACAAAGCCAATCTACGGCTGTGTAAAAACGACATGGTGTCACCCATATTCTTTTTATGTCCACTTGTACTATCTTTACTCTTTCTTTTTTTATCAGTTTCGGTGCGGGGGTTCCATTATCCACAGTAGGTGGATCCTGTCGGCAGCCCACTGTTTTACTGTTGAGGACCGAACTGGGACAATCATTGACGAGGAAGCAACTAAAAACTTGCGCAACGTCTATCATTGGAAGGTCTCTGTCGGTGAGTATTCGCAGCACACCCACGTGCAGATGTTATCCAAGGTAATCTAGAATAACAGGTAGGTCCAGTTTGTGAGAAGTGCTTAACGCGCATGCGTACTGTGACGTCACTGGATGACTTATGGCTTTACTTTCGGCGTGTGCGGTAGCCATTAATCTGGTCACAAAAGAAAACGTTTTCACGTAAAAAAACAAAACTCTTACGTTGATTTGTGAAGAAACGTTTATTTGTAAACTTACTATTTTCTAAATTAAAAGGTATTTCCTAATGCCTGCAGAAATAAAATCGAAATTATCATCTGTCTCTTAACTGCCAACGGTTCCGACGAATCAATTTCGAATGATAACTAGGCCTAATGATAATGAGAAATAAGAACGTCATCGTCCTTGTCTCTGTGTTCGCTTAACTATCCGCACATTGCGCGATGAGTGAACATGAGACCAAGGTAAATGATTTTACATTTTAAAGATCCCCACCCATTCCCCTTCTAACGAACTGATATATAACCCTTAGTTAATGTTAACTATCTGCACAATCGCAAACGCAAGTCCCCCACTCTCGGCCCTGCGGGCCTCGCTGGTCGCTGTTTTCCGTTACTCGAACGCCAGTCCCACTCTCAGCCCTACGGGCCTCGCTGGTCGCTGGTTTCCGTTACTCGAACGCCTTGGGCGTTCTGTCTACGACGTCCCCCTCCGGGGGCAAATAACTGATATACGAGGTGCATTCAAGTTCTAAGGCCTCCGATTTTTTTTCTAATTAACTACTCACCCGAAATCGATGAAACTGGCGTTACTTCTCGACGTAATCGCCCTGCAGACGTACACATTTTTCACAACGCTGACGCCACGATTCCATGGCAGCGGCGAAGGCTTCTTTAGGAGTCTGTTTTGACCACTGGAAAATCGCTGAGGCAATAGCAGCACGGCTGGTGAATGTGCGGCCACGGAGAGTGTCTTTCATTGTTGGAAAAAGCCAAAAGTCACTAGGAGCCAGATCAGGTGAGTAGGGAGCATGAGGAATCACTTGAAAGTTGTTATCACGAAGAAACTGTTGCGTAACATTAGCTCGATGTGCGGGTGCGTTGTCTTGGTGAAACAGCACACGCGCAGCCCTTCCCGGATGTTTATGTTGCAGTGCAGGAAGGAATTTATTCTTCAAAGCATTTTCGTAGGATGCAACTGTTACCGTGGTGCCCTTTGGAACGCAATGGGTAAGGATTACGCCCTCGCTGTCCCAGAACATGGACACCATCATTTTTTCAGCACTGGCAGTTACCCGAAATTTTTTTGGTGGCGGTGAATCTGTGTGCTTCCATTGAGCTGACTGGCGCTTTGTTTCTGGATTGAAAAATGGTATCCACGTCTCATCCATTGTCACAAGCGACGAAAAGAAAGTCCCATTCGTGCTGTCGTTGCTCATCAACATTGCTTGGCAACATGCCACACGGGCAGCCTTGTGGTCGTCCGTCAGCATTCGTGGAACCCACCTGGATGACACTTTTCGCATTTTCAGGTCGTCATGCAGGATTGTGTGCACAGAACCCACACAAATGCCAACTGTGGAGGCGATCTGTTCAACAGTCATTCGGCGATCCCCCAAAACAATTCTCTCCACTTTCTCGATTGTGTCGTCAGACCGGCTTGTGCGAGCCCGAGGTTGTTTCGGTTTGTTGTCACACGACGTTCTGCCTTCATTAAACTGTCGCACCCAAGAACGCACTTTCGACACATCCATAACTCCATCACCACATGTCTCCTTCAACTGTCGATGAATTTCAATTGGTTTCACACCACGCAAATTCAGAAAACGAATGATTGCACGCTGTTCAAGTAAGGAAAACGTCGCCATTTTAAGTATCTAAAACAGTTCTCATTCTCGCCGCTGGCGGTAAAATTCCATCTGCCATACGGTGCTGCCATCTCTGGGATGTATTGACAATGAACGCGGCCTCATTTTAAAACAATGCGCATGTTTCTATCTCTTTCCAATCCGGAGAAAAAAAATCGGAGGCCTTAGAACTTGAATGCACCTCGTATACCCCAACCTATTTGGTTACAGGGGGTAGTTGGTTTCCCCTCGGCCGGTTACAGGAATCGCGACAATTCAGTTTGCGGTTTCAGTCTTCGCGCGATTGTGCAGATAGTTAACATTAACCGAAACGTTTATTTGTAAACTTACTATTTTATTCGCGGAGCGCGATAATCTTCTCCAATAAAAGAGCGAAGCTTTTATTGTCAAATTTCAACGTTTATTTATGGTTTGATCAGAGTAATGGCTTTAATTTTTGAATTTCATCGCGCCGAACGATCCACGAAGAATGCTTATTGATTGCCAACAGTCGCGAAATCGGAAAAGCTGGGTCAATTAGAAGACCATCAATGGTTTCCACTCTTGAAAGCGCAACATACGTTAAACCAAGCCCAAATTCAGTATCACCAATATCAATCACTGTTGCTTTGTCGACAGTGATTCCTTGAGCTTTATGCACAGTAATTGCGTACGCCACTTTCAACGGAAACTGTTTACGTCAACAACTCACGCCATTTTTCTCGAATCCAACAGAGACAGGTGGAATCGGACCAGTGTAGTTGTCGAACTCAACCAGTATACATAATGGTAACTCACTAAGATGGTTTCTAGACAAATCTATTAGCGCGTGCAATTGTTTGTTTACATTTTTTTCAATGCACTTCAATGGGAACAGCAAAATGGTCATTATTCATCGATGGCTGAACCGATTTTTAAAATTTTTATTTAGTGACCATCAGGATGGTCATGTCCACCTGTGTGCAAAATTTCATTTGTCTATGTTCTCTGGTTCAAAAGTTTTATGCGCACAAAGAATTTTGATTTTCGGCTGATAACAGAGCTTCGCTCTAATAATATCGAAATTATCATGTGTCTCTTAACTGCCAACGGTTCCGACGAATCAATTTCGAATGATAACTAGGCCTAATGATAATGTGAAATACGTTATCCGCTTAACTATCCGCACATTGCGCGATGAGTGAACACGAGACCAAGGTAAATGATTTTACATTTTAAAGACCCCCACCCACTCCCCTTGTAACGCACTGATATATAACCCTTTTTCTATTTAGTCTCAGTAAATTTCACTTACCTTGGTCGCACGATCAGTTATCGCGCGATGTGCTGATAGTTAACATCAACCCTGTGTTCACATTAAAAAGATAATACCTAAGTACATTTTACAATAATTATAAATTATTATTTAATTAAAATATATAGTAGAAAGAATGAGAATTGTGAAGGAAATGAACGAGTCGTCGAGTGTGGCTATCGCACGACTGCTTTCATTGCCGCCATGTTTTAGTTTCTGTTGAGGTTTCGATTTAGCGGGTATAAGTTTCGATGTCATCCAGTGACGTCAAAATACGCTTGCGCAGTAAGGCAATTTTTGCTACTTCCGGGCAAACTGACCCCCACCTTGTTCTAGATCACCTTGGATGTTATCCATGCAGCAAAGTTACCTGCAGGTAGCTGATAGAGAGCACTTGAAACCTCCACACACTGAACTTAGTCTTTTCAGCCAGCGTGCCTGGCGCAATCAATCCATCTCGCTCAGTCTGTATTGTAAATTTTTTTATTTTTATTTTTTATTTGTTATTTTGGTTAATTTTAACTATCCGCACAAATCGCGCGATGACTGATTCCGCAAACTGAATTGTCGCGAGTCCTGTAACCGGTCGGGGGGAAAACCAACTGCGCCTGTAACCAAATAGGTTGGGGTATATATCAGTTCATTAGAGGGGGGGTCTGGGGGGCACAGCCCCCCAGTCTTTAAAAAATAAATTTGCGTTTGCGATTTGACTCGCGATTTGTGCGGATAGTTAAAATTAACCGTTATTTTTAACTAGCAAAGGTACCCGGCGTTGCCCGGGATAATTGCACTTGGATGTAAACAGAACAATCTCAAAAATTTAAATTAAATTTTGCAATATCTTAAAAATAAACCCATGAAAATGCTTACAATTAATACAGTAAAAATTCTTAATGAAAATTCGAAAAAAATCTTTTTAAAGGCTCACAATGGATGGACCACTCCAATAATTTCTTACTCACGTAATCTTACTTCAGATGTACACTTGATGTTGTTGCAATTTCCACTCTTCTCTCGTTGTGTTCAAGCAAAATTTGGCCTTTCATCACTTTGGGTAGTCTAGCGGTCGCCAATTCTTCTATTTACTTGCTTCCCATTTGCTCAATACAGCACGGAGCTAAAGGTTTGCTTTCTCTGTCGTCTTTCCACTCTTTCTCAATAGTCTGCTAACTCTTCATTATCTCCAGCTACTGATCAAGAAATTGTTAAGTACTAAGAACTCTCTTTTCTGAGAAAAACCTGAATAACGGGAATTCTCTGCATTGTTACAGATTGAAACTTATCCATATTGCATCATCATTTTATGTTCATTGTTATAATTCTTGGAAAGGATTGCTTTATCATTGCATCATTATTTTGAGCTCATTGTTATTGGTGAATTGCGTGTTGATAGCTATTGTTGCACAAACTTTTATTTGCATTGTTGGTCATGAGATATATATTGTTGGTCCATGCAGTGTGTTTGTGAATTGCGTGTTGATACCATTGTTGGTCATGCGATATTTCTCATTAATATGCCCTGCCATAACCATGAATATCGATTTTTTATCAATAATTATTATTTTTTCGAAATCTGAAGTGGACAGTGACCTTCCTCATGCTTTGAAGGTCATGTATGCGAAATTTCATCAAGATCGGAATAAAACTGTAGATTTATATAAAAAACATACAAACAGACCCATCCACCCACACACACACAAACATCCTTCTTTATATATATAGAAGATTATTATTTTAAAATTTGTTTATTTCTCTTATTTAATATTTAAATATTTTTAACCTGTTTAATTGCTTTTTGTAACTTTGTTTTAGCCCCCCTCCCCATCCCCTAGGCTTTAATTATTTTTAACTTTATAATTTTTATGGATTGATGGATTGATTGCGCCAGGGACGCTGGCTGAAAAGACTAAGTTCAGTGTGTGGAGGTTTCAAGTGCTCTCTATCCGCGAGTTTACCTGTAGGGGATATTCAATAGCATCCAATATTCAAGAAACAGATCGCCTAAAAACCCTCCAGAGATGTATACTAGTTCTCTCCTGGGCTAGGGTGCCTAGATAAGTGCGGAGTAGGGTGGTGACATCTCGCCATTTTGTCGGTTCTGGCCGCCATTTTGAATCCGGAAGTACTCAGTCACGCATAGCAGAACACATGTTTTTTTAGATATTTAGAGTCTCACTTGGTAATGATCTTTTTTTCTGTACTTAATTGAACCTTTAATCACTTATTGACATCGAATTTTAAGGAGCAGACGAGCCTGGTTGCCGTGTTCCCGAATGCAGCAATCGCTCCGAAAACTGCAAACCGGTCTAGTGCATGCTGAAGGTTCGTGCGAGAAGATCCAAGGAGGACAAGGTCGTCAACAAAGAGCAGTCGCCCACACAAACACGCTCATCGCCTCGGCTGCCCCTGTCTATCGAGTCCATAAAGATAATGAACAAGAGGGGCGAGAGTACGTACCCTTGGCGGAGTCCAACACCCACGGTGAACGGTCTCGACTTAATGCCATTTATCCGGACACACTTCTCAGAGCTTTCGTACAGAGACATGGTAGCAACCAGTAATTGCCCATGGAACTCTGTCATATGCTTTTTCGAGGTCCACAAAGCAAGCGTAGACCTCTTTTGCATACTCCCAGGATTGGATGCTCGGATCGGTACAGCAAGCTGTGTCAGACGTGAACTGTGGCGATCCGTGGTAACGAAACGTGAGCTGAGTAACAAAGCCAAGCTCTCCGTCTTCAAATCTATCTTTTTCCCCTATCATTCTCAAAGACCATTCATGAGGCTTGGGTAGTGACCGAAAGAGTGCGATCGCGGCTACAAGCGGGTACGAGAAATGAGATTTCTAAGAGGTGTGGCAGGTGTTGCACTCCCTACTAGATAGAGTGCACAGCAGCACAATAAGGGAATCTTTAGGTGTTGAGCCGCTATTTCTCCGCATCGAGAGATCTCAGTTGCGCTGGTATGGCCACGTGATACGGCTGCCAGTGCAAACTAGTCTTCCTAGGCAGTTGTTATTTTCCAAGAGACCAAGGGGTCGGTGGATACCAGGCGAATCTGGGTTCGAGTCGCTTGGATATTACCAGGGAGGACATGCGCCTGATGGCGGAAGATCGCGACCGCTGGAGATCCTCCATAGGGCTGCTGCCCCCGCGACCCTAACGGATAAGCGGGTTTGAAAAGTAAGGAAGTAAGTATCTCTATTCTGACAAATGACTTGTTTCCAGAGTGCCCACCAATTCCTCTTAAAGCTAGCATGCGCTTAATCAGATAAAACCCAGGAGAGACACCGCTTTTAAGAAACAAATGAATTCTTTATTCAGTTTAAACTTGGGATCTAGTTACAAAATATGAGGTAGGGATTAGTTTGTTAGTAATAGGGAATCTACACTATATGATCACAAATATCCGGATACATGCACGTTTGCGCTCTAGCCACGATTTCATGGAAATCAATAGGGCGTTGCACATCCCTTTGCGCGAATCGCAGCTTCCACCCTTCGGGGAAGACTTTCCACCAAATGTTGGTAGGTACTTTCCGCAATGTTCCTCCATTCCTCCCGAAGAGCGAGAATCAGTTCAGGTACAGAAGTTGGCCGATGTGATCTGGCCCGCAAGCGTCTTTCCAATTCATCCCACAGACTCTCTATAGGATTGAGGTCGGGACTTTGTGCCGGCCAACCCATTTCTGAGTCCGCAAACCACTGCTGTACACGCCTTGCTTTGTGGCACGGAGCATTGTCGTGTCGGTAGAGAAATGGCCCGTTTCCGAAAAATTGCCACAACATTGGAAGTGCAGAGTTGTCCAAAACATTCAGATAACGGTCGGAGTTCGTGATTCCTTGCACAGGAACGAGCTGTCCCAGTCCGTACCGTGAAAACGAGCCCCACACCACGACTCCTCCTCCTCCGAACTCGACTGTGGGCTCTGTGCACTCGGGTAAGAAGCGTTCTCCAGGTATGCGCCAAACCCAAACTCGTCTGTCGGATTGCCAGAGTGTGTAGCGAGATTCGTCTGTCCACATTACACGTTTCCATCGGTCCATTGTCCAGTTTCTGTGGGCTTTGCACCACTCCAGACCTCGCTTGGCGTCGACCCTGCTGATGTGGGTCTTGTGGGCAGCAGCACGGCCATGGAATCCCATCGTGTGCAGTTCCCGACGAATTGTCACGGTACTGGCATCGTTTGCAGAGGCGTTTCGAAACTCTGTGGCAATTTTTTCCGCCGAGGACTTCCGGTTGCTGCGGGTGACAAGACGAAGCACTCGACGGTCTCTGTCTGTTAGTTTCTTGGGTCTACCGGTTCGTTGTTGAACTGTTGTCGATCTCCGGGTCTTCCATTTCATAACGACATCGCCTACTGTTGACTTGGGTATCTGAAGAAGGCTGGAAATGCCACGGACGGACTTGTCGCATAGGTGACATCCGACGATGGTTCCACGTTGGAACTCAGTGAGCTGTGCCGAACGACCCATTCTTGCCAATGTCCAAGCAGAGTTGTGTCTGAAGGTGTGGGAAGCTATTTATATGTGAAGTTATCCAAGCCTTTCCAAAATGGCGGATCTAGGAGGTTTGGGGAGACTTTTAAGTCTTTAGCACTTGTTTCTTTATCCTTATGAGTACTGCTAACCTGCACCTTGACCATCTCTAAAAGTCAGTAACGTCAGACATAAGATGCAATCTGCTGAGAAAGTAGACATGACTACAAGAGGCCATTTCGTCATGTTATCCAAACCCATTACAAAGTGGTCACAAAGAAATACTGAAAAGCCACCGCCGTCTAGAATTTAAATTTTTTTCTCTATTTTTGTAGGTAGGATTGTCCTGACTGATGAGGAAAGTGGGATGGACTACTTTATAAGTGAGATACATGTACCAGAAACTTTTGAGTATGCGCCAGTTTATTTGAAGGACGACATAACGCTGTTGAAACTCCGTGTTCCCATCAAATATGACCTCTACACCCGTCCCATATGCCTCGCTCCATCATTGGACGGTGAGTGAAGACAGTCACTCGCGGATAGAGAGCACTTGAAACCTCCACACACTGAACTTAGTCTTTTCAGCCAGCGTGCCTGGCGCAATCAATCCATCAATCCATTAAAATTATGTTTTTTAAGACTGGGGGGCACCTAACCTAACCTAACCTACCTAACCTAACCTAACCTAACCTACCTAACCTAACCTACCTAACCTAACCTAACCTAACCTACCTAACCTAACCTAACCTACCTAACCTAACCTAATCTAACCTACCTAACCTAACCTAACCTACCTAACCTAACCTACCTAACCTAACCTACCTAACCTAACCTAACCTACCTAACCTAACCTAACCTAACTAACCTAACCTAACCTACCTAACCTAACCTAACCTAACCTAACCTACCTAACCTACCTAACCTAACCTAACCTAACCTAACCCCCAGACCCCCCCTCTAACAAACTCATATATACCCCAACCTATTTGGTTACAGGGGGCAGTTGGTTTCACCCCGGCCGGTTACAGGAATCGCGACAATACAGACTGAGCAAGATGGATTGATTGCGCCAGGCACACTGGCTGAAAAGGCTAAGTTCAGTGTGTGGAGGTTTCAAGTGCTCTCTATCCGCTACCGAGACAGTCCAAAGACTTTTAGTATATACAACCCTAGCGTCAGTGAACTTCAAACACCTACAGAATTTTGGATAAGTACAACGAAACTAATTGTAAACAAATGAAAATTACTTTATTGAGTGCACAGAGCTTTAGAACAACTCTCATATAGCATTTTAACATAACGTTGCAATGAACTTCGTACACCGTACCGTTTATTGCACATTACCACTGAGTGGCGTCACCTTTCCCAAGTCGTTGAGGCATGCTGGACACTAACTTCTGCGTTGTTTCTATGGAATTTTGTCCCACTCTTCGGAAATACACGCCCGCAACTGCTGCAGCGTTCGAGGCTTCCGCTGTCTGACTTTTCGCTTTAAAATGCGCCATGCATTTTCAATGGGTTACAGATCTGGGCTGCAGGCAGGCCAGTCGAGCACCCTGAAACGCTGCTGTCGTAGCCAAGCCTGGTGTTCCGAGCAGCATGAGGCTTCGCGTTGTCCTGCTGAAAGATGCTTGGGCTTCTATTGAACAACTTTTGGCGGGAAGGACGCAGATGCTGTTGAAGAATGTTTATATAGGCAGCAGAGTTAATAGTGCCCTCGCATCCTGTCCCGGCTGCACTCATGCATGCTTGTGAACTTTCCTCTGGTAACAGTCGGGATGATTACTTTCGTGCTTGGTCCTTAGCACCTTGCGACCGTTGTTGCCATACATCAATTTAAAGGTGTACTCGTCGGACCACAGAACACTATTCCACTGAGCAAGGGTCCACTTTAGATGGGTTCTGGCCCATGCTACCCGGCGACGCTTAGCTACAGTGAAATACATAAATGGCTTCCTGTTTGTAGCGTATAAGTAATAGTTGGAACGGCGGACTGTGCTTTCGGATACGGGTATATGAATATATTCTCGAGCCCAAACACTCATTTCACTAATGGGAGCATGCCTGTTGTTTTTCACAATGTAACGTCGAAATACTCGTAGGTCCGTAACATTCAATAATCGCTGCTTGCCTGGTGCAGTCCCTGGTTCTGTTTTCTCGATTTCTCTGAAACGCTCGCTTGATGATCTCATTAAGAGTCGAGAGAGAGAGTGGAACTGATAATTCATGGGCAATAGCTCGCTGGGATGTTGTTATTGTGGAACTGGTGTATACACGTTTCTACTGGCTTACCACGTCCCATGGTTCAAAACAACACGAATACTGTGCTCTGTCGCGTGGACGGTGCTTTTAAAGCCTGATGCAAAGCATTCTGGGCGTTTCTACA
>JAHWFO010020070.1:0-14248 GCA_023313115.1 Rhysida immarginata | reverse complement strand
TGCAAGTGTTGTAGTAGGAGCATTCAAATTAGAGGTCTTGCCATGAATTGCTTTGTGCAGTTTCATGCGCTTGACAGAAAAGAAAGAAAGACCACAGATTTGGCAAACACGTTTGTGAAGGTTTTCCTGCACACTTGGACCCTAAGTATCATATGCCAGTATTCTATAGTTTTTGCATGCAGTTGGGATAATTTTACGAGACAATTCAAGTGTTACAAACAAATTTGGAAAATGGTCAGGGCGATGAATGGGATTTGCCTGTGGAAGTGCTGTTATCAAACTCGTTTGTTTATTATTCCAAGTAATTGTTAGGTGCCTGCTTTTCTCTCTGGTTTGTCAGTTAATACTTCTTAAGAACATCGTTTAGCGTTGGATTAAGAGTCAAGAACAAATCATACGATGTTCAGTGAGGGTTTATTGTACGCCAATGTCAGCTGTTCAAATTAATAATGGAAAATAGGAAAGAAAATTCCGCAGCCTGGATTCGAACCAAAGGTTTTGTTTGTCATCTTATGCTTTTATTCGTATACGTTTATATTTATCCCAAGGTGGGAACAGTTATATAAATATAAGGAGTACATAAACTGCCCTGCCAAAAGTATCTGAACCCGCTCTACGTGCCCTCTATGGAAATGCTGTGCCATTCGGTCGTCAAATGTTCCAGCAACTGATGACGATTCGTAATCGGGGACATGTGCTTCAATTCCACGACCGGGCGCTCCAGCACATTCCACAATGCTTCGATTGGGTTCATGTCTGGACTCTGCGCAGGCAAGGGCAATAACCGGATATCCGCATAGGCGAACCATGCCTGTGTTGAACTAGCGGCATGACATGGAACATTTTCTGCTGGAAGAAGCAGCCCGATGAGGTAACACAGAACTCCACATCGCTCCAGGAAGGTGCGTTTCCAACATCTCTTGGTACCGTGGCGCGTTCAGTCGCATGTCAATACTGGTGATAGGTCCTTCGCCTGCTCTAAAGAACCATGACCCCACTGCCACTCCTTCACTGTGGGACCATCGTGATCTTTTTTTTTTTTTCCTTTACCGGGCCAGATTCCAGTAAAGGATCTAAAGCCTGCTTCACATAGAGCTTTGCGGAGCGGAAAACACGCGGAAGCGCAATCCGCGGGCAAAAGCGGACTTTTTCCGCTAAACTGAGGCGTTTCACATTCACGCGCAAACGTTGCAGATCCGCTCCGCGAGAGTTGTGGTCCACTTGTGGAACTGATTTTTTATTTCAAGGAGGTCTGGAAATTTTGCGGAATCCGCTTTGCCTCAGCCAATCAGGAAGCAGGTGAAGCGCAAAGCATGTAGGGAGAACCTGAAGCGGGAGAGATAAAAATTACACTCTATTAAACAGCGATGGCCAGCAAATGTGTGTTTCAAGAGAAACTTATTTCTTTACTTTCTGAACGAATTTCAATTTGGAATACCAAATAAAGGAACACAGAAATGCTCAGCTAAAATAAAACAAAACCAGGTAAAAGTCGGTTTCTATTTTCTCGGGTGACATCGATGATCGATCAGCCCCTTCACGTTTTAAGCCTATTTTACATAAAGCTTGTTTCAGCCCCGTCTAGTTCGAATTTATTATTATTTTTAATCATTAAATAAGTGTAACATCTATACTAATATTATAAAGAAGTAAAGTTTGTGTGTTTGTATATTTGTTAAATTGTAAGGGGTAATCTCGGGATCTACTGAACCGATTTTAAAAATTCTTTCACCAATAGAAAGCTGAATGTCATAGGTTATATAAAAAACCGAAAAATAAAAAGGCTTTTACGTGGTAGTCGGTTTTGCAAAGTGAATCGGAGAAAAAACGGTCGAATGAAAGCGTTTCTTACGAACGCTGCGGGAGAAGGGGGCGTGGCCTATTACATCTGAGAGGTAGGTACCCGCGCGGCTCAGTCGCGTGGTCGGCTCCTTACATTAAAAATTAAAAGTCTTTATTTTCTGTACATTTTAAAAAAATAATTTCTTTTCAGAATTGTTTTCTGTTTATAGTTTTCATTTAATTTAGGTTATAGGTATTTAGTTTGTTTCATGTAGATATTTATTTAAGTTATACCTAGCTATTTAGTTTGCTTCATTTGCTTCATGTAGATATTAATTTAGTTTATAGGTATTTAGTTTGTTGCATTTAGGTTATGTTCATCTTGCTTATTTGCTTTATATATATATTAAAATTACCATAACCAAACTAACTTTTCCCGCGACTTGATCCTCATGGAATTCGTTTATCGCAAATCCTGCAGAAAATGTTTTTTCTTTCGGACAGAGTTACTTTCGAATTTTGTATTAGCATGCAAATACAAACTATACCTACGTATAACCCTCCTTTTGGCAGTTAGAAATTAAAACATAACACTGTGTACTAAAAAAGGATTATTAACATTATGCCCAACGAAGTGGGCACGGGTCAGCTAGTATTTAATAAATAAGTAAATGATATATCGCATTATAGAATTATATTTTCGTAAAGTTATGCAAGAAAACACATCACGAAAATCTCGTGACGATGTATGTGCGGCCAGGCCGACATCAATGACCGACAGCCCGCCCGTAGCTGATGTTCACAGTCACGGGACTTTAGTGATTTTTTCCCCGCATAAATTTCGTAAAATATAATTCCTATAATATGATAAATTATTTATGTATTAATTAGACACATTACAATAATGAATTCATGCATAAACGCGACGGGACTGGCCGATGTCTTCCAAGAAAAATAGAGAATGCTACTCTCGACTTTTACCCAAAAAGTGTTTAATTTTTTTTTTTAAATATTATTGTAATTAAAATATATATTTATTATTACACAAATACTGGGCAGTACAGTTTCTGTATTTTTAAATCATTCTCCGCCAAATGAAAAATTAACAATATATAACATCTCCATTTAAAAAATTGTTGAAAATTCATTTGATAGACTTATTTTTTTTTTTTTTTTTTTTTTTTTTTTACTTCAAAAGCTTAGTTTTAGACTCCATTTTACCAAAGAAGATACTATTTTACAGGGACCAATCAGGAGCAGCTTAAGCGGAAAAGTTGCGCGAAAGTTTTAATTGTGAAATGCTCAACGGATTCCGCGTTTCCGCCCGGAATGCGCACGGAGGCGCCACTATACGCAATATATGCGCAAGGTCTTTTATAGACCTTGTATATGCGGATCTGCATCCACTCCGCCAGGGATTTTCTATGTGAAACAAGCTTAACCCGTGACGTCACACACGAGATCTGACTAGCGCACAAAGCAGATATAACAAGCGTGTTATTAAGTCCAATTTTAGCTTCATAATTAAATTGTTTTTGACGTAATGCCTGAAAAATATCTTATATTATATGAATTAGTTATTTGACGATGGAATATATCAGAGAATTATGTAAAAAAATATTTTTTTTAAAATCATAATGTTTATTTACATATGAAAAACATTATATCAGTGATTCTAAAAATTAGCCGACTACACAGTATAGAAAAAAAATTGTATCTCACATAATACTTTATTTAGGAATACTTTGTAGATAAATAGTATCTTAAATTCTTATGTTAATATTTTTCCAGATTTAAAAGTTGAGGGGGGAAAAAGAGAATGTTTACAGAATGCAAATACATTCTATTTGGAAAAAAATTCTGCTTAAAACAGTTTAACATTTTTTTTTTACTTAAAATGTAGATTAATAAAAATGTTTAACATATTTACATTTCATTTTTAAATGTTGGTAGAAGTATTTAGTAAATAATTTTTTTCTCCAGTAACATCAAATTTAACTTTAAAATTTGAAATAATCTCAATACTTAAAATAACATAACATAAATAGCAACTTGTTATTTAAGGGCATTAGTTAATCAGTTTGTTTATTAATTATTTGTTTATAACAATCTCTTATGTATTTGTTCAAAAATTTCTCCATTTACTTAATTGTTAGAAATTCACTCTCTATCCGTGTCAATTTCTCCCACGATTGACTGGGGATGTAAGAGTGCCCATATGGGCGCAATTAGCATCATATGTTAAGTAGCATGAGATTATAACTTGCTCACATTTTAAATCTTGTAACTTTTAACTGAAGGAGATTTAAAACCGAAACACAGTATTAAAAATAAAAATCAAGCTAGTCCAACATGGAACAAATCTAAGTAAAACCACAGATAAAAGATATCTCTTTCGTATCTGGTAAAATCGTCTATTCTACTCAGGTCATTAATTCCGTGTGAAATTGGAGTGGTTGCATCTCAAAATTTTCCTCAAGTCAATTATAAATTTGCATTTATTTATGAATTTAAATTAATTTAAATTGGTTAGTGATTACTGTCATTTTGGGCTGAATCCCCCAACCCCCGCTCGTCGTTTTCCATCAGCATTCCGCTATACCCCCTCCTCCCTCTTGGACATAGCCAACTAAAAATACGTATTTTTAGTTGGCTATGCTCTTGGACGGATGACGTAATTTGTAGACAACCCCAAAGCGTTGCTTTTGAAAAAATATTTTTTCATTAACTTGTTATCTATCTAAAGACTGCATATTAAAAACTACAAATTTTCTTTCAATAATTCTAATCATCTAATTGTGTTAATAATTTATTTATTTTTACATAAAAAAGCTGCTTGCTTAAATGGGAGACAAATGATTGACTTAACATGCCACTCAGAATTTGATTGAAATAAAAATATATTTGCCTTCTACTATTGTAAAATCTTTCCAAAATTTATTTGAATACTTTTATGATAAATTTTGTAAAAAAAAAACAACAAACATTATTATATATAATGTGAAAATTTTTATATTTCTTACCGTAAATTTTCCGATATATATCCGAAGTTTTCTTTCTCTCATCTTACAGGAAGTTCAAACTTTGGCGCTTTTTTCAGCGTTATTATTATGTAGTATTATTATAGCAATTTTTATAGCTGACAAGTAATTTCTATTTTGTGCCTAAAACATTCATCTGTATTTTCCTCAAAAGTAAATACAAAAATTTTCAAATGTATAAAAAAAACCCATCTAAATTCGTTAGATAGCCTGGATTAAAGCTAGGATGACAATAAATAATAATCGTCCTAGATTAAAGCAACTGCAGTGTGTCTTTGTTCATAACTTGGTCATTCCTCCTGCTAATTCTGGAATTCTCTATTCCTATAAGGACAACCCCTCCCTTCCTCCCTGCCCGCTGAGGACTCCTGAGGCGCATTCGTTTATTCGTATGATTTGCACGATGATGACGTCGACAGTGCGCCCAGTGCAATTACCGTTTAGTGCGTTCAGTGCAGTTTCTGTGTCTGTGCACGATCTTTCACCGAACGGTCCGTGCGTTTTGAGCCAAACCAACAACATGGCGATGCCGCAACAACTCCTTTTTAATCACCCCAAGAGTCTAAATTTCAAATTTTTAAAGTCTTTTTCACTTTGGAAATTTTTTTTTAATCTGTATAAACTCTCTTTATCCACTTGAATGCAAAATTTCGACCATCATCGACAGTGATCGAAATCTGGAGCTTCGCTGGATATGAGGTCGCCATTTGCAATTGCAAAACGCACGAAACGACCCTGCTTCTACCTTCGTGCGCTTGGTTCGCGCACGGACTACACGAAGCGCACGAGAACGAAGTGCACGGAAATCTCCGAACACCTCTCACAGGCCGCACGAGAGCTACTTCGAACGGCTAGTGCGCGCACTCAGTGCAAAAAAATCACACTGAACGAATAAACGAATGCGCCTCTGGTTTCCTGCAACAAGTCCCCAAGCTATTGATGAGATTTTTTATCAGTGCATCTGATTTTCTGATGATTAAAATATTAAAGAGGATAATTTATCAAATTATTTCACGATTCTGTTCGGTTAACAAATGAATATCTTTCATACTTCAAAAATTATGAGTTAGTTTTTGAATAAAAATAAAATGTATAATTTGTTCTGAAATTTTTTAAAATTAGTCTCCAATTTCTTAGCCGTCTCCCCCCTCCCCATCTTTCTTGCTTGCAATGAACTTGTCTATTTTCTACCCCAGAGGGTAGCTTTTTTTTTGTCAAGCTAGGGTGTGTTTCGATCTTCGATCTATTTTTATGCTCGAAGGTTTCTGGCGATAGTGGGGTTTTCTCCAATAGGGACCGAGCGCCAGGCTACTTTTTAACTAGCAGCGCGCGTAGTGGCAAATTGCCGAAAAAATATAAATGACAACTCGAATGATTTTCACTTGTGTGATAGCAACAACTTCAAACTGTATTTTTGGCGCGGGATTTGCTAAAATCTGTTTTTTTGAATTTTTTTTTAAATTTACAAAATTTACAAAATCTACCAAAATTGAATGAGCAGTTTTGCTCCTGAGATTTTGGTCTAAAATCTAAATTACACTTACTGTAAATCACTATATTTAAATATAATATAAATATCCGAACGGACCGAATATAAATATAAATATAGTAATAAAATAATCACATTATAAAAATCGCTATTTTAAATATAAAAATAAAATAAATACAAATTAATAGTTTCAGGAAAAAAAATCAAGTCTAAAAATGGTATAAAATTCAAAATATATAAAATTTCAAATTTAGCTCCGTATATAAGACTTTGTTGAATATTATTTTTTTTACTAAGTATTTAATTTAAGATACAAAAATAAAGTGATTTAAAATTCCCCAATAGTGTTTAAATCATATCTTAAAATATTGCTGTATGTTTTCCTCAAAAATCCATTTTTTAAAGTTTTTAATTTGCAACATTCTATTATTACAATTTTTTATTGTTAACGGGATTAGATTGTAATATCGTACTAACATATAATCTATTTGTTTTTGTACTGAAGTATATTTAATGAAAGGTATTTCCCTTTATTTTTTTCTGTTCTCATATCATATGGAATTTTTTTTTAAAGATTCCATATTTATTTCCTTCAGTGCATTTTTACGTATTCTCAAAATATGCAATTGGCAATAGTTTAACGGACAACTTTGTTCACTTTTCAAAAGATAATTTATCATATGCTTTGAAATTTGTAATAATATAATTGGTTTCAAATGTTTTGAAAGTCGCACCCCAAATTGGTAAACAATATTGCAGAACATATTGAATTAGTGCTTCAAAAATTTTGCTTTAATTAAGGTCTCTTAATTTCGTTTTAAGAATATGCAAAGAGATCGATATTACTCGTAGCTTATATAAATTATGAGCTATATGATTTGACCAATTCAACTTACGATCCAAAATAAGTCCTAAATTTCAAAAGGAGTTAGATTTTTGTATTTGTTCACTTCATTTAACTCTTCTACATTATTTTTCATATTTATACTACCAGTGTTTCGTTTCATATTAAGTCCAAGAAATTCATTTACGTAGTTCCATTTTTTTTCTAAAAGAAACTGATGATTCAATACAGATCATATAATAACTATATTTACATTTTCCGAGTTACAACTTCGTTTCTGATTTTTGAATATTTTTCATTTAATTCTGCATTACTTAATTGTCGTAATAATTTTTTCCGCATCTTTCTTTCTTTTTTTTTATCAATCTAATTACTTCATTTTTTATCCAAGGTTTAAGTTTTCTGTACATAATTTTTACTACACTTTTTTCAATAATATATAATATTCCTTCTTGGATTTTAGAATGAAAATATTCATACTTTTCATTTAAATCTTTTACTTGTTTCACGTAATTCCAATCCGTACTTTGAATGAATTGCTGAAACATATGAATATTCATTTTTCCTGTTTTTCTATCAGAGGGAATATATTTGTTCTATTTTTTCAGCAATTATTTTCGTGTATGTGTTACTACATCCATAAAAACAACAAAGTGTACGACCAGTTCTTGTGTCATGATTTTTCAAGTTAAACTGCAGCACACTTTATCCAGTGAAAGCACGTTGCTTATCATTTAAATTTTTTCTAACGATCGCCACCAGACCGCGCTGCCGTCAACCTTCTCGGTCCCTATAATATATAGATGGGGTAGCTATGCGCATGCACTACTTTCTGTGCCTTCTTTCATTTCCGATCATAGAGTTTCTGAGGCAGGAAAGAGTAAAAAACGAACAATCAATTCGCAAAAGGCAGAATTATTTAGTAAAGTAACGTTTCATCGATTTCCCTGTACCGTTTTATAATCTTCGACTCAATAATAAATTAATGATAAATCGCGGCACTCGGCAGTCAATCTGAATAATGCCAACTTTTAGTAACAGCCAACGCTAGAAGTACAGTTATTACACTCAAGGTCTGTGAAATAATTGGTGTCCCGTCTTTAGGTCCAAATGACGGCTCAAGGGGAACAGGTGGGGGGAAAATGAATATTGATTATTTGGTTTTGATCCACTAATTCCGAATAAGAACATTTCGCGTCCCTGGTGAAGGGGTAAATTTTGAAAATTTTAATTTTGTACGGGTAGGAGTTAGACCCCATGTGTTATTTAGAAAGATGTAGAGCATCATGTAAAATGTGGGTTTAGCAAAAAACTCGGTGAAAAAATCTCATGCCCTGCTCCCTTTATCGAGTGGGTAAAGTGAAAGGTATGGCTAGCCAATGTGGACAAAAACCATACGTATTAGAAACCAGTTGGGCCTACATTTGGAAAATTAATGAGAATGAATGAGTCGTTACTCTGAAAAGCTAATAAACTCGACCGGGCTTTTCCCCCCAGGAAAAACATTATGAAATTTGAAAACTGTACATGGGAAATGAGTGTTTCTGTTTTTGTGTACATTAGCTAGCCATACATTTCACTTTACCTACTCGATAAAGGGCAGGGGATGAGATTTTTTCACCGGGTTTTTTTTTTGCTAAACCCACATTTTACATGATGCTCTACAACTTTCTAAATAACACATGGGGTCTAACTCCTACCCCTACAAAATTAAAATTTCCAAAATTTACCTCTTAACCACCAGGGACGTGAAATGTTTTTATTCTGAATTAATGGACATTAAAACCAAATAATCAATATTCATTTCCCCCCAGTCTGTTCCCCTTGAGTCTTTATTTGGACCTAAAGACGGGACACCAATTATGAAACACCCTGTATTTACAGAAAACTGGATCGCGGTCAACAGCTTCCCCATTCAAGTGCTGGAGTTTCGACTGACAAAAGTAAGCGATAACTCACTTTGTGGCACCAGCCAGATTCCAACATTGAGAAGTCATTTCATTTACGTAAAGTAGACGGACTTCGTAAAAGAAAACATTATACCTGGAATTGTTCCCATTAAATTTATTGCTCTGCTTTCGTATAGAAAAATGAAAATGATAATCGAGACATTATAAATATTTTTCTCCCTTAATCTGGAATTAAACTGCAAAAAAAATTACTTGACAAAAAAAAATCGCACATTTCGTTATGTTTACTATTCAAATTTAATATTATGACATCTCTGCTTGCTTTAAAAAACAAATATGCCAATCAAGAACTAAAAATGTGGACAATCATTTTTCTAAATGAAGGTAACTCTCCATCATGTTGCTGGCCAATGGCTTGGTATACAAAAGATATTTATAGAATAAATATAATACTATAGTTTTCTATCCATATCATTGCTAAAACTCTAACACTTGAATAACAATAAAACTTTAAAAAAAAGTCAATTACGACAAACGATTATGACACAGATTAATGACACTAGAAATTCATTTATTAGGTAAACAAATTTTTACATATTTGAAAATGTTATCTGCTTTGTAACTTTGTTTCTAATGGATAATTTCTATCCTTTTGCCTTCCTGGTGAGGATTTTGCTGTATGTCTTGAATCGCAAGTCCAAATATGTGGAAATCACTAACTTTGTCAATTGAGTGACGTGTGGATCTTCAGATACATGATTTGCAATTGTATGCTGCACGTTCAAATCAATGAATCCATTCCCATTTAACTCGTTTTTATTACTTTCATTTTTATTTTTTGGAAAATATTTTTTTCTGCAAATTTGTTCTTAAAAACAACTATTGTTTTGAAAAATTATTCAGCCAGCTTAACTAATGTGTAAGTTGATTTTGATGAGATCACTAACCCCCCTCTATTAACAAAATTTGTGAATGCTGATGCCTTTTGAATTACTGGGCCAGCATAGTTGTGATAAGACACAGTGGTAGATGATGATTCTGAAATCAGCAACTGTGTACACTCAGTACAAGTAAGTTTCTTCAATAGCTTCTTCACAATAAATCCTGTTATATAGAAAGGATATTTTCTTGGTATTCACTAAGTTTTTCCAATTGATCCAATATTTCATCAACATTGTTATCTTCATCATGAAAATCATTATCAGACCTGATAGCAGTGGATCTGTGATTTGATCTAAAGTCAAAAATTTGTTCATAATCTCTGTATAAAATCATACAATTTCCAGAGATGGCAACATCATTTTTAATAAGAATCTGTCTTAAAGTCCATTGTAACTGCATGGCATGAGGGTTATTATTGAAATCATTTCTACCCCTGAGTGTTGCAAAAAAAATTCCAAATAATCTTGTGAGAGCTTGTAAATAAGCAAGAAATTTAATGGCCGTTACAATTGAAAAAGAATATCTGTAATTCTCCTCAATGATTTGATGCAGAAAAGAAACCCTTGTGCAAACATTTTTCTCTTATATTGTAGCATTAGAGTGTTGCCATGTCGAACAGTTGTTAGGCAGTGCTCAGCTTCTTGGAGTATTTTAATCCAAAAACACTTGTTGGCAAGAGTGAGAGGCTGTTTATATTATTTTTCCAAGAAGATTGCGAACATTTAACACATCGAAGAGACGATCCATCAGCCGAATAAATGACACTGTTGCAAAGCAGAGACTTCGAGATATTGAAGAGCATCTGCTAACTTGAACTGAAGATCTGAACTGCTAAATTTACTTTCATTTTAGAATTTTGAAGTTCATGCAAGTGACTAAAGAATTTCCACTGAACGAGTCCTTCATCAGTTTCAAAAGATCCAAGTTCATGCAATGCATTTCTCATAAGCTTGATCATGTGACAAGGATCAAAAAATACACGCACTTCATGAGACTCAGTTGGGTACTTGAACGTGCTCTTTAAGACATAACCTTCAAAATTCACTTGACAGCCTAACAATTTGGCTGTTTTTACATTAGTTGCTACACCATCAAATGTCAGAGATACAATAGATATCCCTGACTCATGGAGTTTATCAATTGCAGTTTGCATTAAGCTACTTTGAATAGATGTAGGCAGCTTGTTTACCAAAAAAATAGGCTATTGGCACTTTAAAGACTTTGGTTGCAGGCTCATCATTGCATTCGGCATCTATGCCACCACAGTCAACATAGCCTGATACATCGAATTCTTAACACCCCAGCCTATGTCATTTCTGATAGACATTGCATCTACAACGAGAGCACATTTTTGTAGCCATGGCTTTGTTTGAAGATCACTTTCCAACTTCATGAGCACTTCTGATAAAAATCCTGGAGTCCAATCTAAATTAGATGTCCACCTTCTTATAGTTGCAGGATGAGGCAATGTGAATACTGATCTTAAGTAACTATACGCCTTTGGTGAATAATAATGAACTGTCATTGCAAATCTTTTTACAGACTCAATATAATCATAACGGTTTTTGTGTTGCGCTCTACCGTTTCAGTTTCATTTTAGCCTCTATGGTTTCAGTTTCTTTTTTATTGGCTGCGCGTTGATCTGAATGAGATGACAATCAATAACGTGGCTTTCCCATAACGCCTTACAGCTTATATTCATTTTTTAAAACTTCATACAAAGTTCCATGAAAAGAATTTAAAATATCTGCACCTTCATTATCTAGTCGTTTTTCTTGTAATTGTTGAATGAGATCCTGCATACTATTTATCTTTCTGTCTCGTCTTCGGACCTTCTGTTTCAAAGCAGCTTCCTCAGTTCATCTGTGGATTTTGGTTTGGGCCCTCAATTTGATCTTTCAGATGTGCTTGATTCTTGGGACATTGAACTAGATGGTCGACTTTTATCTGAACTTGAAACAAATTGCATAAGAGATTTTGGTCTGAGTTCAGTTGATGGAGGCAATGAGAAAAGTGGTAGGTTAGGTGACAACTGTAATTGCTCGGTCTGTTTGTTTGATGAAATTTAGATGACGTTTCCCTGGCGCCATCTCTTGAGCAAACAAACCAATATAAAGCAAGATATATTATTTTTACCCCCCTCCCTTTTGGGAAATGTGAACCCGTACTCTGAACCTAACGAACATATCGTCGCCTTACTTCTAAAACCTCGTAAGTCCGAATTTTTCTGAAAATGAGGTTAATACTTATTTTTTGTTCATTATGAAAGCCTTCTTCGATGTATAAAGCCTCGTAAGTCTAGAGTTTACATAAAGAAAAAAAAAACGAAAAGGAAAAAAAAAAAAACAGTTAAAAAGTAATATGCAATATCAAAGTTTTTATGCTCTCCTGAAAAATTTGTTAAATTATACTTACGAGGTTTTAGAAATAAGATGACGATATGGTGCGAATATGAGCTCAATCGGATAAGTGGTTTAAAAGTTTTTAGAACATTCACACACGCACCCTGAACTTAGATTTTTACACAGGGTGTCCAAAAAGTCTGGTAACATGGCAGGTATCTCAAAGCTGCCAGGCAGGGCAGCTCTGATTAGTGTGGTTTATAGGTAATAGGGGGGATGGGGAATTCATTGCCGCACTTAAATTGGGCTTGGTCAGTTTTTCCAGTATACAGACGATTTTATAGCGTTTCCCAGAGCGCTTCAAGACTAAAATAATTTATAATTCCCAGGAGAATAAGTTATCATGTGACTCCATGAGAGGAGCGCGAGATTTCAAATCGCAAAGGTCCCTGGAATAATACGGAAGAATGATAGTGGTGAAATTGATTAATGGGTGCAAGAAAGAAAAACTCATTGCTTGGTTATGTGTGCAGCGAATTACTGTCAACATTCCCTGTTCTTGAAAAAAGTCAGCCATCTCAAATTAGGAGGACTAATATATGTGTACGTCGCTCAGAAAACAGAGAGCGGAACTTTAATTTTATTAAGGAGACACCTCTCTTTATTGTCTTTATTATTAAATTATTAAATTTAAAGTTTTTACATCATTCATATAAAAAAATTGCAAATACAGCAGAGTGTAAAACCTATTGATAAGTATAAATAATATAAAAATCTAAGATAACAATAGAAATCCAAAAAAGCAAAAGCCTATACTAGGATTTCATAAAGAAAACAAACAAATAGAGGAAAAACAATATAATTTATATTCTGTCCCACTATATGAAAAAAGCTGCTAGACAGTATGGGAAAGCCACGTTACCAAGAGTCATCTCATTCAGATCAACGCGCAGACAATAAATAAGAAACTGAAACTATAGAGACTAAAATGAAACTGAAATAGTGCTTCATTTTGAGCAATACGCGTGCGCAGTCGGAGTCTACTTTACGGGGCGGAGGTGAAAAAGTAGTGACGTGTTTTCCCACACTGCCTTGCAGTTTTTTTCAACCCTATGCATTAAACCATCAAACGAGATCTTCTGCTTACCGCGTCGGCGCACAATGGCACGTTTAAGAAAAAATCGACTCAAAATTATTTTTTTTGATTTTTGTTGCACATTAAAGAGCATGATTTGGGCACTATTTCTGTGAAATATTAATTAATTTTGGCCATCCGTATTGCTGCTATAAAGGATTGAATGATGAGTTTGCCATAGGGCGTGCATGGGAGAAAATCAAATAACTCATACTGCGACATACCGGCACATAAACGAATTATTTTAATGTCAAATAATTAAATGGCTTATGAACTTTAATATTACTCACCACCATTCACCCATTTTCATTCATTCGCGAGTTACAAGCGTTTATATTTGTTGTGAAGTGGTTTCTGATGGGAGCGAGGTGCTATGAGGGTAAGTTTACCGCTGGGGTAGATTTTATTGCATGTTGCGTTTCTTTACTAATTTACGTAAGGAAATAGTCTCTTTTTTTTTGCTTCTCCTTTGCTTCGCTTTAGTAACAATTACTGTCACAATTGTATTATTAATATTTAAATTGTTTGTTTAATTAAATTTGTCAGAAATTAACGATAAATAATAATTATGATGAATGGATATTTATAAGAGAAAAGGACGAGACACAAAAACCCTGGAATGCAATAAATAGTTAATAAATACAACTGAAAAATAAAATAATAATTAACAAATAACAAAATAATGAATAAATAAGTATAATCAAAATAAAACTATTTGATTTTTAGTTTTATTTTGATTATACTTATTTATTCATTATTTTGT
>JAHWFO010020065.1:0-11655 GCA_023313115.1 Rhysida immarginata | reverse complement strand
TGGATAAGTTTCAATTTGTAACAATGCATAGAATTCCTGTTATTCAGTCTTTTCTTAGAAAAGAGAGTTCTTAGTACTTAACAATTTCTTGAAAATCTTTAAAAATGATCAGTAACTGGAGATAATGGAGAGTTAGCAGACTATTGAGAAAGAGTGGAAAGACGACAGAGGAAGCACTCTTTTAGCTCCGTTATGTATTGAGCAAATGGGAAGCAAGTAAATAGAAGAATCGGCGACCGCTAGACTGCACAAAGTGATGAATGGCCAAGTTTTGCTTCAACACACCGAGAGAAGGGTGGAAATTGCAACAACACTAAGTATATATCTGAGGTAAGATTACGTGAGTAAGAAATTATTGGAGAGGTCCAGCCATTGTGAGCCTTTAAAAAGATTTTTTTCGAATTTTCATTAAGAATTTTTACTGTGTTAATTCTAAGCATTTTCATGTGTTTATTTTAAGGATATTGCAAAATTTAATTTAATTTTTTGAGATTGTTCTGTTTACATCTAAGTGTAATTATCCCGGTCTGTTTGTATGTTTTTTATACAAATCTACAGTTGTATTCCGATCTTGATAAAATTTCGCATACATGACCTTCAAAGCATGAGGAAGGTCACTGTCTACCTCAGATTTCGGAAAAAAATTAAATATCGATAAAAAATCGATATTCATGGTTATAGCAAGGCATATTAATGAGAAATATCTCATGACCAACAATGCAAGGCAAAGTTTGTACAACAATAGGTACCAACAATGGTATCAGCACGCAATTCACAAACACACTGCATGAACCAACAATATATATATCATGACCAACAATGCAAGGCAAAGTTTGTGCAACAATAGGCCCATTGTGTTCGCATCAACAATGGTATCAACGCGCAATCTATCTTCTATATATATAATGAAGGATGTTTGTGGGTGGGTCTGTCTGTACGTTTTTTAAACAAATCTACAGTTTTATTCCGATCTTGATGAAATTTTGCATACTTGACCTTCAAAGCATGAGGAAGGTCACTGTCTACCTCAGATTTCGGAAAAATAATAAATATCGATAAAAAATCGATATTCATGGTAATGGCAAGGCATATTAATGAGAAATATCTCATGACCAACAGTGCAAGGCAAAGTTTGTACAACAATAGGTATCAACAATGGTATCAGCACGCAAATCACAAACACAATGCATGAACCAACAATATATATCTCATGACCAACAATGCAAGGCAAAGTTTGTGCAACAATAGGCCCATTGTGTTCGCATCAACAATGGTATCAATGCGCAATTCACCAATAACAATAACAACTGTATTAATTCTAAGCATTTTCTTGTGTTTATTTTTAAGATATTGCAAAATTTAATTTAATTTTTTGAGATTGTTCTGTTTACATCCAAGTGTAATTATCCCGGACAACGCCAGGTACCTCTTCTAGTTCACCAATAACAATGAGCACAGAATGATGATGTAATGTTAAAGCAATCTTTCCAAGAATTATACCAATGAACATAAAATGATGATGCAATATGGATAAGTTTCAATTTGTAACAATGTATAGAATTCCTGTTATTCAGGCTTTTCTGAGAAAAGAGAGTTCTTAGTACTTAACAATTTCTTGAAAATCTTTAAAAATGATCAGTAGCTGGAGATAATGGAGAGTTAGCAGACTATTGAGAAAGAGTGGAAAGACGACAGAGGAAGCACTCCTTTAGCTCCGTGATGTATTGAGCAAATGGGAAGCAAGTAAATAGAAGAATCGGCGACCGCTAGACTGCACAAAGTGATGAATAGCCAAGTTTTGCTTCAACACATCGAGAGAAGAGTGGAAATTGCAACAACACTAAGTATACATCTGAGGTAAGATTACGTGAGTAAGAAATTATTTAGACTAGCAGTGGCATCCTTGGAGAGGTCCAGCCATTGTGAGCCTTTAAAAAGATTTTTTTCGAATTTTCAATAAGAATTTTTACTGTATTAATTCTAAGCATTTTCATGTGTTTATTTTTAAGATATTGCAAAGTTTAATTTAATTTTTTGAGATTATTATTCCGGGCAACGCCGGGTACCTTTGCTAGTCAATTTATAAATCTGCTTCACAGCTAAAGCTCCTTCTTGAAATATTTACAAGATTTTGTATCAGTTTAATACAAAACCAATTTTGAATATCTTACTGTACATGTATATTCCATGTTATTTATATAACTTATTGTGTATTATTATGAATAAAAGGTGATCCGGAATGTATGAAGTAATTTTATTTCATTAGACACAAAAAAGGGGTAATAATTAAAAAGGATCATAAAAATAATGATAAAGTGGTTTCAATTTTGGGGTCTACTTGATGTCTAAATTGATGTAGATTTTCCTGTGATTTCCAGAATATTTTGCAGAAATGATTTTTTAAAGTTGAAATTTCAAAATAAACTTTCAGAAAAGAAGTGATATTTTACAGATGATAATAGTTAAAAACTAGATGGAGGTCTTAAAATTTAAGTGTTCAGAGAATGTGTTCCCCTATCTTCAGTTAGTTCTGTTAAAACAGTTTTGAACATAATATAAAAAAATGTGAAATGGAAGTACTGATAATTGAGATACAAGTAAGAACAAAATAATAATAATAATAATAATAATAATAATAATAATAATAATAATATATTTAATAAAACGGGTGAAGTAATTTTAAAAATGAAATACAGTGCTCCCTCTATATAACGGGACTCTACGTAACGCCAAATTTATAACGGCAAGTCAATAAACAAAGTTTATTTTCCAAAAAAACAAAAAAACTATGATATGAGAGGGAGAACTGTAATTTTAATTTTTTGTTATTACTACTTGCCATTTCATTAATCTTTACTTCTTCTAAGTATATATCTTATAAAATATTTTTAAAGTGAAAGTATAACTACAGAAACTTTTCATCACATATAATAGGTGGTGACAAATTTACACTTCCACAGCAAACTGTCAAAATGTAGCTCAAAAAGGAAGCATGTCCCATGCAAGTTTCTTTTGAAAAATCTCAAACATTTTTATTCGGGCGATAGCCCTTTCTACGTACATTCTGGCAGATGATACATCGGCCGAAAACCGACCTTCCTCCTTTGAGAATTGCTGTTTTTGTCTTAAAAATGGAGGCCTTATTAATTGAAGTCTTCTTTCAGCACACAAGTTGTCAATTGCAAATCCTTTATCTACCATAATTCCATCTAAGTATGGCTCACACATTTCAAGTACCCCACTGTTTTCAGTAATGCACTTGTCCGAAGCTCTACCGCCATAAGGTGGACTCAAGAAAGTGATTACACCTGAAGGTGCTACACACTAAAACTTTACACGTGTGGGCCTATTTATAGTGCAAATATGTCAGTACCCGACACTTCAAGCAAGCTGGTGTTTCAACCGGATACTCTGTGCAGTCTAATACAACTCTTGTGTTCTTATACGTTGCAAAATATTTCGGCAAATTTTGGCTATATCATGGTATAGAAGCTTGCATGATATCAGCTAATCGACATATAGTAGCTTTAAATATGTCTGCCGCAGTGGTTCTTCCAATATTAAACAGAGCAGCTAATGCGTTATATGAAAGTCCCAACTTCAAATTTATATAGGTGAGTAATATTTTACTCTTAACATATAGGTCATTGTGTTTTGTCTCTTTTTTAACAAAAAAATTTGTGCATATTTCACAAATTTTGTCAAACAATCTTGCTATGCAGTCCTGTTAAAGTACGAACCTTCTGATCATTATCTAAAACAACGGCTGGATCACTCCCATACCATGCGTTTCTTTCACAGGTTTTGCAAGTTCAGAAAATTCCGGCTCTCCTCCTGTTAAAATTAACAGTGCCTCTGCAGCAATCATTTCACAGACTTCATCTGCTTCGGCGACGTGCTCACTATCCGGAAGCAAATTTCCATGGTTTTTGTAGATAGCCATTATGACTTCTGTAATAAATCATAAATAAAAGTTATTTTGCAAGTTAATAAATACTGAAATAACTTTATTATTGAATGTAAAGGAGAACCAATTCTCAAAATAAAACAATTTGCACAAACATAGCTTGCTTACCTGTTTGATCACTATCAAATTCTTGTTCACTATCAGGCAGTGCATCTTGTGTTTGTTGTCTGCCTTCTTGGGCATCGAAAAATGCAACATCCTCAGTAGCTTTTTGTTTGGACTGCGATGCCATACTTCTTGCATCAAGACGACTCTGCCGCTCTGCCGATAACTTTTGTGTAGTTTTTGGCATTTCATGGCTTGACTTAGGAAGGTTAGCTTTGGAATAGCCTGAGGTTTTAAATAAAACCTGGGCTTTATTCCTAAAATAAAAAAATAACATAAAGATTTTCATTTCAGCAGCCTTAAGGCTGGTTGCCATATCAGCGATACGCTGCCACTACGACTACGTCTGCAATTGGGAAGCTCGATTGGCAAACATCGACACGAGCCATGATTGACTGCTGGCGCACGGAGCCGGTTCCTGTTGGCATAATTTGCAATTTCGAATTTGCCATGCACATGTATGGACTGCAGTGAGCTTTGCCTCCCCCCCACTTTCGTAATAGAGAATTATTTTTATATCTCGACAACAAACGAGTCATCCAAAACGAATAATTATAAAAGTTTTAATTTTCCTTAAAAAATAAACAGCAAAAAAACATTAAACTATCAAACGTTTCTCATATTCACATGTTTAAGTGTTTTTTATAACATATATAAAATATTATAATATTATGTATAAAATGTTTTATCAAAAATAGATTCTTAATTTGATATTAACGACTTCTATGGAACTGAACAAAGAATTCAAATATAATACAAATATTTTCAAACCTATCTGAATAATCATTAATTTTACTTTCAAATTGCATGAATTTTTTTTATCCAAAAAAAAAAATTGAAAAACACATAATTAGAAAAGCGCGCGGAATTACACTTATGAAACAAGTATAAATAAATTTTTATGCACTTGAGTGTTCCTCTCGTTTGCTAAATTACTGTATCCTGAAACGAAACCCACCAACTTAAAGTTTTCTTTCATTTATATTTAACTAGCTGATATACCCGGCGTTGCTCGGGGTATTTGTTTGATGAAATTTTGTAATATCTGAACACCTGAACAGTAAGTACGAGGGTTGGGACTTTAATAGTGGTAACTTTTTTTTTTACAGCTGATACAAAAGAATTAGCTGGTACGTAGTTTTACTGTCCTTCAATATAGTTACCAGCATTGTGAATAATCCGTTTCCAGCGATGTGGAAGTCGTAGGATACCTTTAGCAGCGCCTTCCACTTCGCACCTTTGTGGAAGACCAGGGAGAACCCACTGCAGAACCCATCCATCATTTTGTGTACTCGGCCGCATATAGCGCAAGCTGTGGCTGATTTATTCGTTCGATGGGGCTGGAGAGTGCTGTTGTTCGTCATCCACTCCCCGGACTTAAGCCCTTGTGACTTCGGCTTGATCCCTAAGATGAAAGAACCATTTCGTGAATGTTCGAGAGATTCTTCAGGCAATCGTCCGCTACATTCGTAATACCAGCAGCAAAGGCGTTGATGAAGGTTTCTTATGCATCGCTGGAAACGGGTTGTTCACAATGTTGGTGATTACATTGAAGGACAGTAAAACTTCGTACCAGGTATTTCTTTTGTATCATATGTAAATAAATAGTTGGCATTTTTTAAGTGCCAACCCTCATATTAATACATGAAAAATGGTTAGAAATAAAAAAAATTCGAAAAAATACTTTTAAAATGCTCGCAATGTAATTTTGCAGTAAATGCTACTTCAAAACATAAATTGAAAAGTGATGTCAATAATAAAAGTTATACGTTTTTTTTACGATGTATCATTAAAGTTTTTTATAACTAAAATAAGAATGTTCATATTTTTAAAAAGTGAAATATGTATTTTCTTACTTTAAGTGATGTCATAAATGTATGTATTTAGTCTTATCTTGTACAGAGGGTAGATTATAGCAGAACGATAATCTGCGGCACTTACTCCTTCGAGGGAGTTTTGCGCCATCCCAGTAACTAACGACTGCTACGAGAAGCCGGGATGACGGCTTAACGTGCCCTCCGAAGCACTGAGGTTTCATGGTGGAAAAGTTGCCGGCAGACAAACAAACCAGTGGCTATCACCAGGTGCTGGACAAGCACCACTGGTCACTTAGCAAATGGGTCAGACTAAGGTCCCCCAGCAGCTGTGCCCCAAATAACCATCCCACCCAGCAGTAGTCCTCATGCCACTGGCTGTCACCCAGCCACTAGCTGGCCGCGCCTGAAGTTGCTTAACTCCATCGATCAGCGAGCCAACCGACGAGACAAGCAGGCCACAGCCACCCCCAAAGACCACTGTTAAATAGAGTACATACATACGTTCAATTTTATATAGATAGCTAGATAAATGTATTGCATTAGATACAAAAAGGAAACTTTTTTTAATTTAAATAGATAATTTTATTTTACCTTTAGTAAGTTAACTCTTCGTCGTTGTTCTCTGATGCAGTACTTGACTGTATACAATATTAGCAGTTTTACCGCCTGGGGCAAAAATGGTTAAATTTTTTAGGGAACCCACCCTTGAGCATGCAAAATAAAGTTGCCCATGGTTAAAACAGGGAGTCCTCAAATTAATGCCGCAGTACTGGATGGACTGCCCCTGCGATTTGTTTATGGATATAGAAAATGCCAGTCGTACAGGGAGCTGCAGTCTTTTAAAACTAAATGGCAGATCCGACGGAATGAGAGGAATGCGTGGAATAAATACTGTTTCCCCCCTTCCTTTGTCACAAAGAATAGTTGCCTGCAATACATTCGGCAAGAACTTGTTTACGCAAAGTCGGGTTCCATTGCATAAACTGGGGGAGGGGGAGGGGGTCCAGATTTCATAAGCATATGATGGGACACCCAACTTTAAGCCTAAGGCGGTGTGGTGGCAAACCTCCAGGGTCGACGGAATTCAAAAACTCAGGTAGAAAATTGACTGCTTCATCGACCTCCACCATTGTGTCTATTGATTTATATTCAGTCATGAGACCTGGTATCATTTCAAGTATCCCATTGTTCATATGATGAACATCATCGTTTTTCGCAGCAAGAATGGCCCTCTCATACAACCAGCTCTGATTAATAAAATTTTGAGAAATGTCAGGATATACAGAAGAAATTAGTTCTTCGAGAGATGATACAATTTTACAAAAATGTGGTGAAAGTGTAATCATACCAGACGGGTCTATGGGTAGCCTGTCCTCTCCAATTTTCAAAAGCTCTTCAGCAAATGCTTGAGCAGATCTTTCACCCAAAAGTACTTGCATGTTCTCTGTTAAACGAATTTTCCTCACATTCTTCCAAAGAGCTGAGTATTTTAAGCAAGCATAAATTTCATCAGCTGGTGTCGATTTGGGCATAACTGGAAGGGTTTGTCTGAAGTCGCCACAGAGAAGGACCAATACTCCTCCCATGAGATTAATGTTTCCTCTTAGATCTTTTAGTGTTTCATGAAGAACCTCTAGAGATTTTTTGTGTGCCATGGTGCACTTATCCCAAACAATTATTTTGCACGTTTTAAGTACTTGCGCCTGTCCGCTAGTTTTGCTAATATTGCAGGTAGGATTCTGTTGCCTGGCAATATCTAACGACAATTTTAGTGCTGAATGTGCTGTTCTTCCTCCATCCATGAGCGTTGCTGCTATTCCAGAGGAGGCGATAGCAAGAGCTATTTCACCCTTAGCTCGAATTTCAGACAATATTAAATTTGTTAGAAATGTTTTTCCTGCGCCTCCAGGAGCATCTAGGAAAATTATCCCGCCTTGTCCCTTGCTGATGTGATCCATGATGATGTCATATGCTTTTCTTAGATTTTGATGTCATATGTTTTTTGGCTTGTTGAATATGTCATTCATTTAATTGTTGAATATTATAATTTTTTCTCTCATATAGTCTGCATCTAATATGTTTGTTTCATCTCTTTCTGGGGACTTCAGGCCTAACTGTTGGGGTGAGCTGTGTAAAGTCGACCCAAGGCGTCACTGGACATGACATCTTGTTCGGACTCTGTCTTTCCTTTTCTTCTTTTACAGAAGCCTTTTCTACATGCATTCCATGTATAGTATCGTGGAACCTCAGGATAGAGCAACGTTCTTGCAAAAGGGTCTTGTTGATATAGTTGAAAGAATGCTGTCAAAGTTGTGTTTGATGGCTGTTCGGCTGTCCTCCGAGCGCTATCAGTTGTAAAGTAAACCCTCTGACCGTTTTCTAGATGAACGCTGAGATGTACAACTGGAGGATGCCGTTCGTGTATCTACCTAATTGGAACTGCATCACTTCATTGTTTTTGTTTTCTTTGGTGATCCCGTAAACAGCCATGTCACTGCCTTTGTTGATATATTTACACACATATTTTATGGATTTCACGCTATTGCAGTATTCTACGTTAATATGGGCCTGAAAAATTTTGGACAACAGCGGAGAATATGGCACGACCCAACTGTTGTTTACTTCTACTTCGCTGCTGCGTATTTTAAGTTTCGCAGTGAAACCACCGTTTTATGGCGCACGCCGTTGTATCGAGAATAACCGTCTTCTCCAGTTATCGTATCAGTGATTAATTATCTTGGATATTTCTTGCTGCACTTCCCGTCCTTCATGCATGGTGAATTAGGATTGATATGTCCACATGGACCATGGATCATATTTTTAGTAACTATTTCATACAGAGTGGGATCCTCAATTGGCTCGGGGAACTCAGCATGTAAAACATCATCGGTTTGTATAGGTTGAATTTTTTCTTTCAGCCAGATCAGATTGTGTGAATGTGGGAGTCCTCGCTTTTGATATTCAATTGTATACATCCAGCACCGGGCAACTCCGTACACATGGCCTTTTGTTATTACGTCAATTAATTTCATTTGCTTCTGTCTGATTACTCTAGCTATTAAGTCGTGACGGTCGCTGGGTGCTTGGCCGCATATGAGCTTATCTCGTATCTTTGCCCAAGCCGGATTACATGTGAAAGTTATGAATAAATCCGGCCTTCCATAATTTCTCACATATGTCTAGTGTTGTGACAAATACTTTTTGAAAGTATTTGAAATACAAAATACAAAATATGTGGCTACACATGTATTTTAAAATATTTCAAATACTTCCAGTCCAATGTATTTCAAATACAAAATACTAAATACGTATTTACAAATACAAAAAACTACTTTTAATTTATTTACGATTTTTTACAATTTTTCTTCAATAAGAGCAACTTTTCAAATTTGGCATCACTCAGACGGAAAATTTTCAATCCGGGCCGGTCGAAAATATACAATTTTTTTTTATTATTTTTTAAAGATGTCATTTATACAGTGTGTCTAGCAAAACGATTTCGTAAAATTCCCTGGCTTTTCCCGGTTGATCACGTTAGTTAAAACCATAACTATAAATTCATGAATTTAAACGTTACCCATTTTAAAACTTATCTTGAAGAAAGAATTAGCAAAAAATCTACCTGTGGCACAGTACGATCTCCTTCGCACGGCAAAGCACAACCGCAAGCAGTATTCAAGCAATGAACGAATTAACCAACTGCAATGAAATCAACAGAGGGTTTTTTTGGTTGGGAATCGGAATCCCATGATCCCTCATTTGGAGTGGGAGTCGTTCTGATTGGAAGTACTGCTGATTGGGAAAATCGACTGGTCCAACAACAATTTGAGGGGAGGAATAGTCATTTAAAATTGAAAAAAGTATTTGAAATACAAGATACTTTGAAAGTGTATTTGGAAATACTGTACCAAATACTGTAAAAATATTGTATTTGAAATACAAAATACTAAATACAATCAAATACCCTCAAATACTTTCAAATACTAAGTATTTCAAATACATCACAACCCTACACTTGTCATCGCATGTGGAGTACATTCGTGCATGTGTCTGGGGCTGCCTGTGAACGTTGCTGGTGGGAGGACCAATGACCCTACGTTTTGCAAGTTACCATCATTCGACACAGCATCCTTTAGGTGGATATATTTTTCCGATTTTAGCTTCTTTTGGTTTGTGCATATAAAAAGAAGACGCTCACTGTCAATTTTGGCAAGCATGTCAACAGCGAACTGATGTAATAATTGTCTACAGTTTAATATATGGTTGGTTCACTTTCAAGGATCATTAACCTGTATGTGTAGAATTCCATTGACGAAACTTTTTTACTGTTTGTTTCGCCTTTTGCCGGCGTGTTTTGCATTATATTAAAATAGTAACCGTCTTCTCCTCGAAGGAATAATATTGGGTACTGAAGTGCATCATAACATCGATGCGTTTCCGAAATGCGCTGCAATGTATGGCTTCACCATTGAATTATGATGTCACGTTGAACAAATTCCGTATCCGATATAATCACTGCGACTTCTTCAACGTTCGGAGCATTGAAACGCCGTTCGTGTTCACCCACTGGTCTTCTGTCTGCTCTAATTACTATTTTGTGATCATCCGTCGGTATACGTTCCAGTGCTGTTTTAAACGCTTTCATAAGATGGTTGTGTTCATGAAATATTCTTTGTTGATTTAACACAATCTGATGCCTCGTCCCAGGGATGATTTCACATCGTTGATCGACTTGCAGTTGTTTGTCTCCAATAAAATAAAGTTGTAGGAATTTATGTGTCTGATCAGGTGAAGGTAACAATGAACCCGCTTTATGATGAACTTGACCTTGCACTGTGAAAGTCGTTGCATAACCGGGCTGATCAACTATTGACGTGGCACCGAAAGACGTCATGTAGAAACATGAGTTGTATGTTCTTATGTTCTTGAGGAAATGCTTTGAATCCAACGTATCACGTGACATGTAACACTGAAGTTCGTGTGGTGGTGATTTCAACTTTGTTAGTTTGACCTTCTCATTTCTGCAGCACATTACAGGAGGCTCGGATTTAAATTTCTTGGCTTGGCAGTAATTGCATGTATTTTCCATTTTACCAATTGTTACACTTAGATGTCGCGCATAGTCTTTGTGCGATCATAATGGAATCCTTCCAGCAATAAAGTGATGTGAGTAGTTCTTCTTGATGTCCTGGCTCTTTCTTGGACACCCTGTAGCCAAACCTTACGTTGTTCTGATGTCTCTGCAGCTCTTGATGCTGTCGCTCTTTCCCGCATAGCACTCAGTCCACCATCACGCTGTTCTGACGTCTCTGCAGCTCTTTATGTTGTTGCTCTTTCTCTCATGTCACTGAGTCGAACCTCACGCTGGTCTGATGTCTCTGTGTTTCGTGAACCACGTGCTATTTCACGTAATCTCGCAAGCCTGTGCTCCCGTTCTTCCATAGTTTCCGCATTCCGTATTAACTTTTTTTCTTTGATTTTGGATTAACTTGGCCAATAGCCTTACGTTTTTAGGCGGCATTTTATAAACTACGAACTAAGAAACTCTTTAAAAATATATGAATTACAGAAATTTTTACAGTACTTTTAACCACATTTCTATGCTAAGATCTCTATGATTTTACTAATATTTTATGCTTAAAACGTGTCTTCGATTTAATAATTATACCAATTTAATAATGGTGAGAACGTGCTTAGCGATGCATTGTTCAATCTGGATAAAAAAAAATTCTGAAATTTCTTTCCACCGGTTTCCAGCCGAGTCTG
>JAHWFO010020061.1:0-13045 GCA_023313115.1 Rhysida immarginata | reverse complement strand
GAATAACGTAAAATCTGCATTTGCGATATAGATTTATACTTTGTCTCGATTATCTGATTTTCTTAAGTCAGGTGGAGAAAGGGGAGGGGGAAATAAAAATAATACAGTATATAAAGAAGCTGGTTGACTGACTCATCAACGCACAGCAAAATCTACTGAAGCCACCAACTCGAAACTCGGTGACGTCATAGGACGGATAGCGTAGGGGCATGTTAAAACCGGGGTTTTCGAAATTCGGACCCCTGCCCACCCAGGGGGGCAGAAAGGAACTGCACGTTCGGTCGCTTGGCTCCGCCCCCAATAAACGCAGATCTTCGAAATTTTGTAGGATGGTTTCTAGCTACCGTTCCAAAAAAGTGGTTTCCCCGTTTTACGATATTCGAATTTTAAGGGTGCGAAAACTAATAAAATCGATTTTCGGGGGCGTTTCACAAAATTTTATGATATTTTGATGCAACTTCGCGGGGAATAAAGAGAAAGCAACGAAATTCGGAGGGAAGGTCTCGGGGATATTTCCGCTTTGTGAGGGGCCCCCCGTTTTGTATTTTTGCCGTCTAACTCTAATGCGGAAATGCAGAGCTTCAAAATTGAGCACGAGGATGTAAAAGATCTATATAAAAAGAGAGCATTCCAGGGCCGTAGCCAGGACGTTAACTTGGGGGGGAGGGGGGGGGGTTGATTTACAAAAATTCCACTGAGTCGGACCTTTTTCCATTTTGGGGAGGCGCGCCCCCCCCCCCCCCCGGGCTACGGGCGTGCATTCGATTAATTTTGAAAAACGATTATTAGGGGGGCAGAAATCCAAAAAAATCTCAGAATAGGCCTAATTTTGACGTTCGCGTCCGGTCAAAGTACGACTTAGATATTTGAACCAAGAATAGTTTGCATAATTTGCAAAAAACTAATTTCTGTTTTTTTCATATTTAGCCCTTTGCCCCCTTATGGCCCTCCGTAAAAATATGCGATTTCTCGCATTTTTCCAATATTTCGCGAGTAAAAATAAGTCTAGGATAATGAAATTTGGTACGGTGATGACAATTGACTAGATCAAATATCTGTTTGGTTCATTTTTTAATTATCTGGATCCAATTTTTCGATATTTTATGTTTTCCGGATTTTTTCCGGATTATTTCTTTGGTTTTCATAAATTAACATACAAATTAGCATGTTGAAAGCTTACTTTTTCCATTGGTCATAAAATATGGATTTTGTTATTTGATTTAAAATTTATTTAAAGTTCCCAGGACTATTTTTCGATTTATTATGAAGTAGCTGATATACACGGCGTTGCTTGGACGCTTTTTTGATGAAAATTTGCAATTTCTGAATGTGAATATAGAGAAAAAGTGAATATTATTCTCCACCTTTTCTCTCCGGCCCTGAGTCAAACTCACCCATCTTGGAGGGGGGGGGGGTCGATTTTCAAAAATTCCGGACCTTTTTATAATTATAAGCTTTTTATAACTTTGCTGTGTTAGTTTGTTTAGGTCAAATCTTGTAATCAATATTAAACCAACTTTCCGACAAGCTAGGGAGCTGCAATTTGACACACTTATGCAGAATCGATGACAATTTATGATAAAGAAAAAAATTTTCAAATCGGTTCATTGGTTCGTGTTCTAATGGTACTAACTCATTACTACGAATTGATTGTTGTAACAATTGGACATTTCGTTATGGCGAGAGGTAAATGTATCTATTGTTTATTGTTGCAAAATTAAGCTGTATTGTTGCCACTAAATAAAACATTATAAAAGCTTGGTTTGATAAAACCTTTTTCCTCTTATCTTGTTTCAAAAATTCCACTGACAAGGGAATTCCTCGAACATATATGTCACAGATTTCCACCAAATTTAAATATGTTAGTCATTTGAAGCTACTATAGATGCTTGCAAAATAAGAGAGTGCGAAATTGTGTTTCTTTCAAAATAAACCGCGAAAACGAAAAAGGCCATGTGGGGTTTCCTAGTGAGTCGGACCTTTTTCCATAATGGGTTGGTCGTCGACCCCCTCCCCCCCCTGACTACGGGCCTGTAAATCTCTGTATAAGTAAAGACTTATTACCTCATTAAGACTTGAAACGTCGTACAGAGAACATGCATCGCTATACGAACGCTGAGTTGGCGGATATGTCTCGCGTACAGGTCAGCTGACGGTTATGGATAAGAAAACGTTTGGGAAAGGATCCAACCAGACGTATACCACATCAATAAATGTTCGGCAATCTATGCGGCGGCCTGTCAGGCATGCATCACTACGAATGAACGGAACTATGAATATCTTTTCTGAAACTTTATCCTGTATCTATTAAGTTTCCCCTAATAAAGCTCTAAAGAGCTGTTTCCTGTATCAAGTTCTTACTGTGTCTCCTCTATCTCCTGCGGATGGCATTTCCGGTGATGCTTTCCTGTGTATATGGTTCAGCGTTCTGTTGTCCCCTCAAAGTTTGACGTGGAGGCTTGAGACATACTGTATACAGTAGAAGTGAAGAAAGATTTATCATGCTTTTAGTTTTCTTCTTTTCAGTAACAACTATGCGAATATGTTCGATTATGGTCGCATTTGATTCGGTGGTACGTGTTCTAATGGAACCATTATGGCACAATTGGAAATTTTCAATGCTAGATTTGGCATAGGTTAGATTAGATTTGATTAAATTTATTGTATTGATTCTGTTTTATTTATTGAATTGATTTTGCGTCGTCATATTTCTTTTCTTTGTTTACCAATTGGTCATTTATTAAGCAAGTCTTTTTTTTTTTAATTTTCGATTTTGGACAGCTAGGGACCACTCACGATTTTTTCTATCAGGTAATTGAAATTTGAAAGGGGGAATCGGTATGTACTTGATTTAAACTTGAAACTGTAATTGTAAGTTCCAGAATAATGGATGAAGGAATAAAAATGGATGAAAAGAGGACAAACACAAACATCCATGCCTTCGGCGGGATTCGAACTCACGACTTGCTGGTTTCGAGAGCGGTAAGACATGTGCCTTAACGCTCTCGGCCACCGTGCCGGATTAGTTCTTATTTTTTATATTTTTCATTTTTTGGCTACTTTAGTTTCAGTTGTTTTATTATTATTAATTATTATTAAAATTATTAATTAATTCATTCATTTTTATTTTTGTTTATTATAGTTTAAGTTTGTTTTTCTTGTTTTTAATTTTTGTTTTAATTTTACAGTCCGAATATAAAAGCCAATTCCTCTGTTCCTGATGTGGCTCTTATAAGCGGACTCTACAGTATTTTACTTTTAACTTTTTTATTTAACTTTATATTTCAGTTTAATCCCCTCCCCCCTATTGGCAAGATAGTTCCATTTGTTTCATTGGCCCATTATTTTAAACTTTATTCATGAGCCGTTAATATCCCTATCGCTTAACCAGTGGAAGATTTTCTTGGTAATTTGCCCCTCCCTCTTGTCTATATATTCTCTAGCTTTAAGGTTTTATTTACTTTTTTATTATTTACTTTTGCCTTTCTTTGCTGAAGATGGGTACTTGGTACCCGAAATACGTATCTGGTATTTCAATTCTCCTTGTGGATTGGAGGTTTCCCCTTTTTGGTTGAATGCTAATTAATGGTTATCAAAGTTTGTATACGGTGCGCCTAAAGAAGTTTTCACTTCAAAAATGATTAATATGTTCGAAGGTAGTCGAATTTGATTCAGTAGTACCTGTGCCAATGATATCGGTAAGGTACAACTGGAAATTTTCAATGCTAAGATATGACTTGTAATATATCAAACAACTTGCAACGACATATCATGAACGAATATATAAGAGTAGTTAGGAAGTTCGAAGAGGTCAAATTTGATTCAGTGATATTTGTGCTAATGATACCATTATGGTACCATAGGAAATTTTCAATGCTAAGTATGGCATTAAATATTTATTTATTTATTTATTTATTTATTTATTTATTTATTTATGAATTGGGATCCAATACGTCCATCCAGGGCCTGTGAGGCCAGAGGCCAACGAGTTGGGTCCCTGGATGAACCTGGATTGACGACTACTGTATAATGATCGCAGCAGCCGGGGGGGGAGGGTGAAGATTGTCTGTCGCTGATAGAACAAATATATGAGTAGTTAATAAGTTCGAAGATGGCCGTATTTGATTCAGTGGAACATGTTTTAAGGTTTTCAAGAACGATTCAAAATTTTTGGAAATACGAGAGAATATCAGAAGTAAAGCCATTTATATTTTAACGGCGAAATTACAGTCACTGTGTAAAAGTTAACATAGCCAAAAAGAAGGCTGAGGACATGCACATACATTACATAACAAGAATTGTTCCTGCGCACGTGTGTTACCAGTCGTTTTCCAATAGCCGCCGCTATCACATCGTCTACAATGGAAGAATAGCGACCTGTTATAAGGTTTCTTTTCGCAAAAGTAAGAAACCCGTTGAAATTCATGGGGAAATGGTAGAAGTTTTTACAGTGCCTTCTGTCTGGACTATTCTAATATATGCATTTGGTATGAAATGTTTCGGGAAAGAAGACTTAGCCTTGCCGATAAACAGGTTCAGGACGGCCTGCGTCAGCGCAATACCAGCCCAAACCGAGGACATTAACAACACAATCAGAGAAAACCGTCACATTTCCTTGAAAGAAGTGAGTGAAACCTTTCATATATTCTATGGATCTGCATGGAATATGGTGCATGAGAAGCTTGGATTCCAAAAAGTCCGACACCAGAACAGATCGGCAACAGAAATACGTGCAATCTGCAACATCTGCAGCGGTAGAATCAGGAGGAAAAGTTTTTCTAAATGGCATTGTCAAAGAAGATGAGTCTTGAGTCTTGCACTTCACACCTGAGCCTGAAACTGCGAGCATCGTGTGGAAACATCCACATTCTCCGGTTCGCAAAAAATTCAATGTTTTCCTCTTCAGCTCGGAAGATTATGCTTACAGTTTTTTGGGATATGCAAGGTATCCTACTCGCAGAGTTCCTGCCTCGTGGGTCAACCGTCAAGCCCGGTATACCTATTGTTAACTAAACTGCGGCGTGCTATTCGGGATAAGCGACCAGAAAGAGGATCCGATTCGGTTGGGAGGTTCTGGACCACCCAGCCAACAGGTCGGACTTAGCGCCCTCGGAATGCCACCTCTTTGGTCTCATGAAGAGATTTATGGGAGGTCAGAAGTTTGAGACTGACGAGGAACTCAAATCAGCCGTGCGCCATTGGCTGTATTTACAGCCGACGGAGTTCTATGAGCGGGGATTCTGCAACTGATGCAGCGCTGGGATAAATGCGTAAATCGTCAAGATGCCTATGTGGAAACGTAGATAAAAACATGTAGTTTCAGCTGCACTTAATTGTTGACCTTTATGTTTTTGTAATTTTCTTTGAAAAATATAAATGGCATTACTTTCTGCTATCTCCTCGTATGTTTCAAATGGTTTATGTGTCGGCGATTAGTTTGGCCTTTCGGTACTTGGTTGTCATTCCTTAATGGTTTATTTAAAATAAAGCTAATTGTTTTGAGCTAATTATGTTATTTATTTATAGCACTATAAAAAGACTTATCAAAGAAACTTATATTTAATATGTATCCATGACATCTTAAAATGTTTTGTGTAAAAAAATTGGGCAGATTTCGGTTGATAAAGTTCCCTGTGTAATTACCAGTTTTGAGCTAGATTCCTTGTCCATTGGTAATAAGTTCAGTTACGGAACTTTAATAAATGCACTTTTTCAAAATTTTCGTTTTAGAATTATTAAAGTTTCTTCACAATAACAAGTTAGAAGAGCGAAATTAATTGTAGTCAGTTCTCGATTTAAAGAATGAGATCCCTTCCTGGGATATACGTCTATGAGTTATCTTCAGGCAGTCGAACTTGATTTTTTTATATATGACATTCTGTCAGTTTTTCAATTTCACCTTTTTCAATTTGTTTTTGTTTAAAATGTTCCATTTGGAAACAGAGTCAGATACAAACAGCACTCTTAATGACAATGATGGAGATGCATACAGAGTGAACATTATGTGAACATTTCGTGAACCGAGAACTGTTTCCACAGAAAGTTCTAATACTTTTTCAAGTTGTTAACGGTTGTAGCCTCTCATCCAGATGAAGAGGAATAGTACGAAATTAATGCAGCTGTTTCTATTTAGGATAAATGAAGTCTAAGGTACCATTCATAAAAGGTAGTAATAAATCATTGCCAAGATTAAAAAAATACTTTATAAACTTCAAAACTCTAATTGAATCTCAACTATTTTATACGTACAACTTTAAAAGCTGCGTAATTTGAAACCCTAGTGGTAGTTCTTATTCAATTATAATTTTCAATCAAACCGAATTATTTTCACGTAATCTAATTTAATGCCGCTCGAATAATTCATGAGATTAATTCACATTATCTCCAAGCTTAAAGAAGGAAGTCATTAATTATTGAATTGTTTAGGGAAAAATATATTCCATTCAAAAGAAAAAAAATATTTTTTTTAAAAAAGAACTTTGAAAAAGAGAATTTTTTTTCTTTAATTGCATTTGAGAACTGAACAAACTTTAGCAGCCAACAAACTTGATCGGAGATAGGCAACGAAAAAGATGAGTTTGCATTTGGAATTATCAGCTTCATGTCTCTTTGTTTCTCTGCATTCTGTCGGCTGGTAGGCCTTAATTGGATGCTTTAGAGAACGAGTCTTATGGGATTCACCTTCATTGCCCTGGCAACCGCATCTCTTAACGTCGGGGAAATGATACAGGCAACGGACGGACGAGGAAAGGAAAAAAAAAAGAAGGAAAGAAAAAAAATAGCAGGGAGGACGACTAGACGACGAAGGAGGAGGGAGTGCGGCTACTGATGTTGCCAAAGGAATTCTCTCCTCCATAATGAATTAAGAGGAGACTGCATTTATCCTCATATAGAGACAAGAGTCTGAAAGAAGGAGAAGCTAAGAAAAAACGAAAACGAAAAAAAACCGCTCCAGCCGAAAAAAAATTGACCTATAGGCCCGTTCTACATAAATGACCTAATAAAATATTAATAATGGATTCGGGATCATTTTTTATTTATTTTCTTAGTTTTAGGTTGAAATTATTTTTTTATCTCATGTAAAGGTGAAATATTGCAAGAGTAAGCATTAACAATGATAGAACGATAAGTTTAATATTCAAGCATATTCCTTTGTTTACTTTAGGCGAAATATAGAAAAAAAAGATTGCAACAAATTGCTCCATTATTCAGTATTTTATTAATGAACTAGTTACCAATGTCATAAATTTAACCATGTGAATTTACTAACATAAAAATATTGCTAACAAAGGAAAAAATGCGGAAAATATGAAAATATGCGGATTGACTCTTTAACTCTTTAAAACGCCAAAAACAATAAATTGAATGATATTGCTCCGTTAAATACAAAGATAAAGGAAGCCAGCCTGATTCTATATTGCAGACTGATTCCAACGTCTCTGCAATGTTTTCCTTGTAAAGAAAGTACCTTTTATGTGGTTATGCCTGCGATCCCAAGTGGAAAACCGCATTTCTCCTCACTCCCTAACTAGACCAGGCCGCATAAACATTATTCAAATTTTTTGCTGTAAAAAAGGTAGGTACGTCGGCGCTATTTCAAACGAACGCCGGGTTCTGCATCGTGTAAAACCAGCACATTTAATAAACCGCGCATAACTAAACAAATTAGGGAGAAATTCTACGTAAGCGCATTAAAGAAACATTCTTGCTATAAATTAATTATGCGCTACATATTTTGAAAGAATGTTATAAATTATAAATGCGAGAAGCATTCATTATTATTATGATGCATAATTATATTTAATGTATTTAATATTTAACTGTCAAAACTAAAATATATTAATTTTCCTTATATTAATTCTTTTGAGTGAAGCTGCTTTCAGTTTTGAAAGCGTATTATTATTAGAATGCTGCTTTTTAAATTCGATCTCATATTTGCTGGAGCATTTCCCTTTTGTTTCATCATAAAAGTGCACTAAAATTTATTGGAGAATTCCAAACGTCAAATTTGTCGAACATTGCATAAGCCTGTATCCATTAAATTTGCCCTGAATAAAATGTTTCATATTACTAGTAAAACAAAATAAATGTTTTAGGAGTGTTGCAAAAGAAGGCAATGATATTAATATGTACAGGGTGATTCAAAAGTCAGTTCACCCAAAGATATATAGGGTGTCACATTTTAAAGTTTCCCCTGAAATATATCGAAAGCAACACATGGGATCGAAAAAATTCCGGATGAATAGGGAGGGAGGTCTATTTTAGTACCATTCGATTGCCCCCTCCGAGACAAGTATAGTTCATTCGGAACTTTTTTCGATCCCATGTGTTGTTTTCGAGATATTCCAGGGGTCACCTTTAAAATATGGACACCTCCGGGGAGTCAGGTCCGATGAACGAGGTGGCCAAATTTTCATCGAAATTACTCTATCCTCATAAACAGATTGCACTCGTTCCATTGAGATTCGGGCTGTGTGAGCTGTAGCTGCGTCCTTTTGATAATAACCTTGTCTGCATTCAATATCATATAACTGCTCTACAAATTTTTCGAATGCGTTCCAATAACGTTCCGCATTAACAGTGGTGCAACGCGTTTCCAAGAATACGTGCCGTCGCGTTCGTTTGTGCAAGCAGGAGAATGGCGGGCCACTTTGAATATTTACTGTAGGCTCAATCAGTGTGCAATGATTAAAGAATATCCACTGCAAATTTGATGGCGATATATTTAATGGTCTGTTTGGGTGAAATGACTTTTGGGTCATTCTGTATTATCTATAAAGTGTACCCAAATGAAAAGGAGACTTTCACTGTAGCCCCGTTGTATCTAATCGAAATTGGTAAATATGCTTGTCGATAGATGTAGCGTCATCCCGGCTCTCCACTTCCCAAAACAGCTCACGCTGCCATGGAGGCCGGAAAAGTGATGCTTAGTAAAACAAGAAGGGCCCATACTTCTCGACTGGCTAGAACGGGGTGAAACAGTTAACGCTGAACGGTACTGCAACACGTTGCTAAAGCCGAAACGGGCCATCGAAAAAAGCGCAGAGAGAAACTCTCGAAATGGATAGTGCTGCTCCAGGACAACGCTAAACCACTTGTGGCCAAGAAGACCCTCCACCTGCAGCAAACATTTGTTTGGGAAGTCCTCAAACATCTTCTGTACAGCCCCGACATCTCCCCATCTGACTCCCATATTTTCGGCCCCTTAAAAAATCACTGACAGGTCATCGGTTCACCTGCGACAAGGAAGCGCAGAACACCGTGGAAAAAGCTTCCGTATGCAACCCAGGAGTTTCAACACTGAAGCCCTCATTCGCTTCTTACAAGAGATCAGTGCATCAGTGCATTATTATCAAATTCTTTTATGTGTAGGCGTCATGGTAGACATTAACTGTACGTCAAATATTCTGTACTTAAAAAATATTCTGTAATTAAATTACTCGTTAGATATAACCGGAGTCTCCTTTTCATTTGGCCACATCATATACATTGAAAAAGAAAAATAGCAAAAATTGTTATTTTACTCTCTAAAAATGTTAAGCTGAAATAAGTTTCTATTATAATAACAATAAATAAAATTTGTTTCTGTAAACAATTTATAATACTAAACATATAATTTATGATTGTTAAACCCTAATTCCAATATATTTTTCAAAATAAGATTCATATGCACAATTTTGTATTCGTTCGTTTGTTTTAGCCGTTCAAAGAGATCATTGATTTGGAATAAAATTGGAATTCCAAAGGAATGCTGCTTTCATTTTCAATAAAATTAGTTATTTTTAGTTCTTCTTTTAATTTTTATTTTATTGCGATTACTGAAGCTTGCATGTGCTTTAACCATTCCCTATCGCAGTCACCACGAAATTTTCCATTAACGTTTTTTTATCGTATTTTAATCCTACACGATCGCATTGTTGCACAAATCCCTTCAAAGCTCTAATTAATCTTTGGCGACTGTCAACCATTTCTTCTCTCGTCGGTCTGAAGTTGAAGATAAGCATCTCGGCGACGTTGCTAATAGAAACTGCCACCCGAACGCCTCACAAAATCTAGCCTACCGTAGTTCTATGAATTCGAATAGTATAAATTGAGTGTTGTCACCAAAGGATTTATTTGATCAGGGAAATAAAAATATGTTCAGATTGTTGTAATATTCAAAGAGATAGGCTGGAGCTCCACTGTTTTCCCAGACAGAATTTGATCTGCTTTCCCGAATAAAGACACCCAAACGAGGGCAATATTTTCTGTTGTTACAGAGGTAATCCAGACAATAGACCGGATTTTTGCAGCTGTCAATAAATATCATACACCTTCTCCTACCAGTATAAAATAAAATATTGCCGATGATTATAATAAAACCTTGTAAACATTTCAAGAAGCAGCTTAGCTGTGAAGCAGGAGTACGAGGATGGATTCAAGAAAAAGGTTACAAGCAGCAGCATTTGAAAAGTAATTTTTGTGGAGAGAATATTTTTCCCCAGAGTGGAGGCAGATGGCGGTAGTTGTCTTGTAGCGGTTGTGCGGGTAGATAGTGTCAGTTCGCAGACTCGTCAGAGTTTGAAATGGCAAGACGTTTAGAAAAGTGGCCTCATTTGGAGATGCGAGCCGGATTCGTTTCTTATGGGCAAAGAATGTGTCCGCACCTGAAATTCACAATGACAATGCCAGGCCCCATACTGCTCGCCAAACTCAAGAATTGCTACCAAAGTTCAAGTGGGAAGCCTGGAACCACCCACCCATACAGTCCAGATTTACTTTTTCCGAAGTTGAAGGAACACTTATCTGGAACAAGGTTCTCTACAGACAGTGTTGTGAAAACAGCTGCCAAGAACTGCCGTAATGGGCAGGGAAGTGATTTCTAGCAATCCGGATTAAACAAGTTGGCCTTGTGTACAGATAAATGCCTAAATAGATTTGGTGATTATGTGGAAAAGTGACCGGCAAGTATGCCTCTTAATTCCTGTTTTGTATTTTCTGTCTATTGTTAATAAATAATATTTTATTGCCCTTGTAACCTTTGGATCCATCCTCGTAATTTTAAACTTGACAATTTTAACTAAAGCTCCTATACAAAGCGATCGTAACGGGCGCGTGCTCCAAACCCACGTCAACAATAATGCTGAAACGACAAACAGAAAGTAACATTTTATTCATTTATGACTCTTCACTACGAACCGATTCACATATCACATGTTCGTATTCTTAATTGACTTGAAGGAATCTACGAAACTATCTGAAAAGTTGAAACAGCCTGATGATCATATTGTTGAAGACAGAATTTGAAAAAGTTAATCCGTTTTCATTATTATGGAAACGGCGGACGGCCGGCCGATAAGATAAACGTCCAGAACAAGCGTGGATTTCTATAAATAGCTTTAAGCTAAAGCTCATAATAAGGGACAGTGATCTTTCATTTTCGCCGAAATAAAGTATTACTTCTATTATACATATTTAATTCGTCATTAAATTTCATTCAGCCGAAAAAATTATGATGTGCCAACATTGATTTTATCCACCATGGTCATGGCGAAAAGCTCATTAGAAGTTCACAGTCTTTGGATAATCGCCATTAAAAACGTTTTGTTGAGATCTATCGTTAAAAGCCGTAGAAATTTCATTTTGAGAATTTTCAACTTGATGAACATTGATACACTACTTGTAAATCCATGTTGTAGAAATGGGTCTATTTACCAATAAAAGAACTTCCAGATATTGAGTGATTGCTGGGAACAGTTTTGCAGGATCGAAAACAGAAATCGTTCGTCAAATCATTATAATTTACTTTAACTTCAAATTAATCGATTTTCGAGTAGTCGGGTATGCAGACTGTAAGAGACTGATATTAGATTGATGATAGCATCAGATTGTTAATTAATTTTATCATACTTTAAAAAAGGAATATTTACTAAAAATATAAATAAAAATTTAATAATTTCAGCAGACATTAATTTTCCCTAAAGTTACGTTCAGATTTAAAACTTATTCACGATTCTATCCCTTCATGTAAATGAGTCATTTGTAGATAAAAGCATAATGTTTCCATATTTGTTCTTTGTCTGGCTAAGAAGAACAAATAAATGCCAGTCTCCAGATATTATTTATTTGTTCTTGTAAATGAGCCGCTTATATTTTAACTGCATGTCCTTCCTAAGAGCCTTAATGGAGAAAATAAAAAAATCATTCTTATTAATAGAAATTTTCTTCAATATAAAATGGTTGAAATTTAAAATTACTTCTGCTTCAAAGCTAATGCTCCTTCTTGGAATATTTACAAATTAAAGAATAGCTCAAGATGGGCCCGTAAGGGTTCATACGCTTAACCTCAGAAGAAAGCATTTATACTTACGGATCAGGTTCGCTGAGTGTGTATGAACGGCTTTTGTTGTGCAAACTTAAAAAAAAATCTTCCATTTAAAGTCAAATTAGTTAATTAAAAAGTAATTAATATTATAATTATGAAGATTCATTGATAAGGACTCCAATCGCAAGGATTCTGACAAAATAAAATAATGAAAATGGTATAAAATGAAGGAAATCTATTTCTCTTAGACAATACAATCTTATTTTCAATAAAGTCATCTTCATTTTACTGCTACATATTTTCCAAACGCACTACCAAATTTTTTTCCATTCCATGAAGTTTGGGGCTTGCTTTTAATTTATTTAAGCACGTCAACTTCAACTTTAGCATAGATTGAAAGAATTGTTGACCTTTGAGCATCTCTTTAAATTTTGGGAACAACCAGAAGGATCGTCCCGATCTTTGCTCATCAAACACACTCATCTCACCTATACTTGTAAGGGAATCCCTCGAACATGCATGTCACAGATTTCCACCAAATTGAAATAGGTTACTCAATTGAAGCTACAATAGGGAGCTACTCACTTCCGGTTTGGCCATCCCCCATCTTTTGAGGGCATCGAGACCCATGGCTGCCATGGCTCTGAACTTATCCCGCTATGCACAACAGTTGGATTCCGTTTCTAAAACAAGGTACATAGAGAAGCTAACTTCAGTAGATGGAAGAATTAATGATCCATA
>JAHWFO010020051.1:0-14875 GCA_023313115.1 Rhysida immarginata | reverse complement strand
TACATTCTACTTTTGCGTATTTTATTTACATCTCCAAAGTCAAATGGATTAAGAGATTTCATTCATGTAGGCTTTGTTACCAATTCAGAAATTAAACATTATATCAGGAGCACATAAGGCTCTTGATTATATTCTTTGTAACAATAATAATAAACAACAACATTTCTTTGTTGTACATGATGTTTTTGAATGATGTGTACAGACTTTCAGAAAATGTTCCAGGGACCAAAACAAGCAGAAAAATGTCATATGAACATGGGGTCGAAGATGCTTCTTTCTATAGTATAATGGTTTGAAGGTGTCATGTAGTAGAAGAAGAGTTATCACAATTCAAAGAAACGTCTGAAGAAAATTGTGTTCTCCTGACATGAACTCATTGGATTTCTTCTTCTGGGGGATTTGAAAACGCGTGTTTATTATGCCCCATTTTCAAATGTTGCAATTACTCTTTAGCGGATCCTGGATGGTTGCGACATCGTCTGTCATATACCTGGTATTTGCGATCATGTTCCCCAATCCATGGGGCGACATGCACACAGACTTCTTTGTAAACTAATGGAGGCGATTTTGATCATTTACTATAGTAAATGTATTGTCTTGTTATATCGTAGAAACAAGAAATTATCCCCCCTCCCCCTGAGGAAGGTATAGGAAAGTAACGGAATCCCTGAGGTTGTGCCACCCACGTGCGGGGGCGGGACTCCCTTGTGACCCTTCGACAAATCTAAACCCCGGAACGTGGAGGCAAGGGAGGGTAGAACTCGATTAGGTCAGAAAAGAAAGGCCAATCAGTGTGTTTCAAACAAAAATAGACATATTTAATCAAGTGCTGAATTATCAAAACGTTACATTGTTAAAAATTCTAATTACCATTACAAATTAAATATTAATCAACTCAGGGGCCCCCTAACAAATAAATTAATTGATAATATCTAAACATATAATCTAAATCCTTCTAATATTCTACGCAATTTTACATATGCATAATATGCCTTAATCATATGGCATTTTGCCGACATAAGTGTCCCGGAACCATCCAGGGCAAACATACCCTATTACTCACGGCACTGTGTACCAGTCACTCCCTGTCCACATTAAACGAGATCAATGAGCTCCGAGATAAGGCCAACGCTAGAACGCGTCGCGTATCCCTTTTGTTTTCTTAGTAAGGGGAGGAATACAGTAACCCCTAAAATCGTCCAATAGAGCAACTTCTATTGACGCAACACAAGACCTCTTGAGCTCAAACACACAAAATTAGCGTGAACAGATATGGGCGACTATTTTCCATACACACCTGTGCCCTCCTTTTACTTCTTCATTCCAACTTAGTGCTCGGGAACGCTTATGTGAGCTCAGCTGTACAGCTTCTGGTTTTGTCTAATGACATTGTGTTACTTTGTTGCAAATGATCTTCAACTTAAAGCAACCATACATTTAGCCACTATAAATTAGTGGAACTGTAAAAGACTTGTTTTTCTTGAAAACTAAACGCGAGCGTCCACGGCAATAAAATCAATTGTCACTATCGCTCAAATGCGTATACGTCAAGCATCGGGAAAGATACGGTAAGCAGGGCGACATGTTTTTAGACTAACACCAGACTTGAGAGAGTTCTCTTAACCGACGTGGGACAAATTCTTCTAAAATAAAAAAAAGAACGGTCTCACCAATCATGTGGGCATGATGTTTTCTCAACTTCGATGAACTCCGCACAACAGAAGAACATCACCAATGAACCGGGGCTTAGACATGGGCAGCGTTCGATTCAAAGCAGTTCTCTTGCAATTCTTTCCACAATTAATTAAAATAACAGCATGCCCGGTCGATTTATAGCGATTATAAAGTTCCGTTGCACACTAATTATTTTAATTCAATTGCCACAAGAAGCTACGTATAAGCTAAGTGCAAGCGCCATTTTCGAACTTCGCTTCGATGTGCACTTATTTCTCATTGCTTGCACTAGCGATTTCACATACGTCCATCCTCGTCAAAAATTTTAGAAGAACACACAAAAAATAAAACTTTAAAACATTTATTTTTAACAATAACAAAGCATAAAGAAAAACTGCAATTCTTTTCAGAACCTCTCCTCGCTGCAACAGAGCCCAGCGCTGCTGCTGAAGCTATTGTTGCCACGAACAGAAATTTCAAACTTCTCCCAACAATTACGTTAAACACAATTTATTATTTCGGTTATAACAACGTTCTACAACACACTAAGTTTCACATAACGACCGCAATCAAATCATAAGATTATCATAGTAAATTAGACGAAACAGACAAATTAACGGGCAAAAACACACACACAGATGCAAACAAACCACTCATACCGGAACACCTCCCCCACCATACACACTCACACTGACTTACAGTCACACTGACTGATTTTGATCATTTACTATAGTAAATGTATTGTCTTGTTATATCGTAGAAACAAGAAATTATCCCCCCTCCCCCTGAGGAAGGTATAGGAAAGTAACGGAATCCCTGAGGTCATGTGCCGTATTTTTACCCTTTTACCCCTTTATCTTCTCTTTTAAATCCCCCAAATTTTTTAATCAGAAAATTGATTTTCTCGAACACAGTATTCGAAAGAGCTCTGTCTTCTTTCGTTTCTCATCATTGTCGATCGAAGGACATATCATATGACTTACATTGCCATATTTCTAAAGACCAAGTGACTGCCACCCCCACAACTCCGACCCTGCTGGGACAATATGTCCCAAATTCATAGTAATCTGCATAACGAATTTCACTCCGGTATCATGTAGATCTTTTGGTCCCCTCTAACTCCCACCACCGTAATTCCGACATCAGTGGGCGAATCAAAACCAAATGAAATTGTGAAGGAGGACAAGCCTATGGTAAGCTATGTTCGAAATTCAACTTTCTGCATGAACAAAATGTAGAAAATGTGAAGGGGACAGACGGATGGATAGACAAACGGACATTGTGAACCCTATAAATCATTCCACACACCTATATGCTTTAGCGATAATTTCGTCTACTCAGGAAACCTTCAAACTCTAGAACGACGCGTTTTCGACTCACTGCTCATATGACATTTTATGCTTGTTTTGGTCCCCGGAACATATCCTGAAAGTTTGTACAGGCCATTCAGAAACACCCTGTATACAGTTCAATATTACTTGAAATTTAAATGTATGCAATTGTGCCTGCTTTATAAGAGTATCGAACGATACGATACTCTCTGTATCGATTTTTTCCCGCGATAGTGTCGATACTTGGTTCTATATCTTGGTTTGATATCTATGCTGAATGTCGTATCGAAAAGAGTATCGCAAAGTACCCAAGGAATAATGACAAAGCCAGGGTTCCACGCGATTGCTGCTTAATAATATGGGACAAGTGCACCATGGCTAATCGAAAAGCAGGAGAGGCGGTTGATAGAACCCTCAGAGATATTCGACAAAATGATCAACCCATGGCTGGTGTTACAATCTTTTTTTGTGGTGATTTTAGGTAGACATTGCCTGTTTACCAAGGGGAACAAGGGCAGATGAGATAAGAGCATGCTTGAAGAGTTCAAATCTGTGTCGACACATCACGCAAATGCACTTAACAGTGAACATGCGGGCGCGAATAGGATGCGACACAAATTCACAGGAGTTTTCTGAATTATTGTTAAAAATTGGCGACGGCACATATCCGGAGGAACATGGTCAAATAGTTTTGCCTGGTGATTTGTGCCGTACAGTACTTTTATTTCTTCCGTTTTTTACGGTGATCACATGCAAACAACAACTCATGAAAACTCTTGGCTTTGTGAAAGGGCTATATTGACACGTCGAAACGATCAAGCAGCAAGAATTAACTCGGACATGCTTACTCATGTTGAGGGAGGGAGAAACTGTAGATTATATCTCTCTTAACAGAGTAATGGAGCAAGATGACTCTACCAATTATCCAGTCGAAATTTTAAACTCTCTTAGTGCACCTGGCCTTCCATTACACAAAATTAATTGTTTGAAAAACGGCGTCCCCATCATTCCGTTGCAAAATTTAAGCCCACCGAAATTGTGTAATGGAACGAGGCTTAAAATTACTTCTCTCCAAAGTAACATCATAGAAGCGTAAATTTTGATGAAAGTGGCGCAGGGGAGCGAGTTTTTATACCCCAAATTCCACTTATTCCTAACTATTTCACATTTGGTTTTAAACGTGTACAATTCCTGGTGATCTTATGTTATGCCATGACAATAAACAAAGCACAAGGCCAGACACTGCGTGAATGTAGCTCTCTCCCGTGTTAGTGAAGCAAACAAGCTCTTTATTCATGTTCCCAATAATATTAGTTCAAACATTGTATACAAAGAAGCTTTATAATCAGTCAAAAATAAATTCCACGCGTACGAAGTCACGGGCACAGCTACAAGTATTTAATACAGGTCTCCCGTACGCCAGACTAAACTACTGCTTTTCAGCATATTCGCTTTAGTTCTTGTCTTTTTTCATGTCATTTAAATACTTTATAATGACCTCCGAAGTGCAATTTTCATGCCTTCGTTTTTTTCAGAGTTGGAAATAATTTATTTACATTATTTGCGCTATTTAAATACTCTGTTCAGAGGTCCTCCAGATTTTAAATAAAAAGATTTCTAATTTGAAAATTTGATTTGAAGACTTTTGTTCTTATTCAGTAAAAGTTATTAATTAAAAATGAAAGAGCAAATAAATAATAATTAATAAAAAATTAAGACTTTTATTCTTATTCAGTCTTATGGATGGAAGTTTTAAATTAACTTAGTCTTACCATGAAACACCTTGTCGACAATGTCTCTTCTTTCTATTTGCTCAAGTGCTTCAATTAACCGTTTTTCGGTAGCTTGGCTTCCTTTCATTTCTTTCCAAGTCGTCAGAATTTTAAAGACAAGATCAGAATCGCTGTATTTATTAATATTGCGTTCGACTTCAAATTCCTCCACTTTGTTTTGATCTACGCCCAAATGCCTTGCAAGAGATATGAAGTCGCCCCTTTTTATCATCTTCGAGATTTCATGACACTTCATATCCGAACAAATATCTAAATCAAAAGACGAAAGTTGAAATTAATTTACTACGATATTAGGCTTTATATTTTAAATGATAAGTAAGTACTGCGTGGTTAAGCTACCCAACCTAATCAATAACTTCGAACGGCATATTTCGCCTCCTCTCTCCCTGCTGCCATACTTAAGTCACCTGTCCTCGAATTTCTTTATCCTCCTTTGCCCATTTATTCACGTGGGCCTTCTTTTCAGTCTTTTCAGTTCCCTCAATGTGTTATTACCGCCGCTGTGACAAAAAACGTAACTAACTTGTCACTACCCATGGTGTTCCACATGTTATAGCGTGTCATATTTTCGCCTTTTAGCCAAAAGCTGGATATGTGGGTTTTTTTCGCATTCGCATTGTTTCGTTAGCATTTCTACCAAGAATATAAACAGTCGAGTCATATTAATATGACAAATTTTTAGGTTTGAGGTCAGCGTTAAATAACCTATGCAGAAGGTGCTAAAAAAATGAGGCAATAAATGATGTGTCAAAAACAGGCTAGGGGTATATATAGAAGGTAAACACGCTTACCAAATATAGGCATTTGAAAAGAATTTCATTGTTGCAATGCAGAAACGGAGCGTTTTATCAAACGTGCAGAAAGGAATGGTTACTGGCTTTTGAGGTCAAGCGTGACAGCATTTCAGAAACTGCGGAGTTTGTGAACTGTACGCGAGCTGCAGTGGTAAAAGCATATTGTACTTGAAAAATGACACTACAGAGAATAAGCGACGTGGAAATTGTGATCATAGATGAAAAAGGAGACGGCAGCTGCGAATCGATGTGCTACAGTAGACCAGTTTACTGCCCAAGTGTGTCCAGAACGATACTTCAGCGAACGTTGCTGCGTATGGGGCTCTGCAGCATACGGATGGTGACAGTAACTATGCTAACCTCTGCATCGGCGGAAGAGGTTGGAATTTGCATGGCAGTACCGACACTGGACATTCACGAAGATGATCACGCTTTTTGCGAATGGACGTTGACAAGAAACGTCAGAAATCAAACACCCTTCAATCATTTTTGGACGTCAACACACGTTTTGATCTAGGGAATGTGTTCGTGGCAGCTATGATTGTGGATGGCAATATGAAGCTATTTAAGTATGTATTGATCCTTGCTGAACATATACACCCATACATGGATACTGTTTTCCTGGGCCAGATGGCATCATCCAGCACGACAATGCGACATATCATACAGCTGGAATTGTGCGTGAGTGGTTAAAAAAGCCTTGATTGATAATATACTTGGTGGTAGGATTGGAAATACGCAATTTGGATTTCGGAAAACTATGGGAACGAAAGAGGGGATTTTTACATTATCCCAATTACTTGAGAGATCTCTGGACGTAAACAAAACTGTATTCCTATGCTTTATTGATTGTGAAAAAGCGTTTGATCGGGTGAGACATGACGAACTCTTCAAGGTCCTTCTAGAATGTCAATTGGATAATAAGGATATGATATTGCTTAAAAATATTTATTATAATCAGATTGCTAAAGTGAGAATTGATACTGACTGGGTTCACATAAAACGGAGAGTCCACCAGTACTGTGTGCTTAGCTCACTTCTGTATAATACAGAACTAGTGGTGCAGAGAGCGCTGGAGGATCATGAAGAAGAAGTACATTTGAATGGAGTTAATATTAATAATCTACGATACGCCAATGATATGGTAATCATAGCATCGTCAGAACAGGACCTCCAGAACATTGTAAGTACAGTTGAAAGGAAAAGTGTGAAACTTGGCCTCACTGTAAACTGTAAAAAGACACAGGTAATGACAGTTAAGAAAAATAACCCACCAAAAATATATATTAAGTGTGGAGGTCGGGTACTACAACAAACGTCCACGTTTACTTATTTAGGATGACAATTTACAGAGAAGAATGATCATACAATTGAGAAATTGGCAGTGGAGGCGTATATCTCTTGCAAAGCAGAAATTTTTACGATATGCGGAAGATTCTAACTGAGCTAAAATTAAAATTTGATTTTCGCATGCGTGTTTTGAAGTGTTACGTTTGGCCAGTACGATATGCTTGTATAACGTGGACATTGAATAAATCAATGCAAGATCGATTGAACGCAGTTGAGATGTGGTTCTTAAGACGAATGATGCGAGTCCTCTGGACGGCGAGGATGAGTAACTCGGATATCCTCGTAAGAGCAAACGCGAAAAGAATGTTCTGTATATAATGGCTTGCATGCCTCTTGCTGTATATATCCTTGACTAAGCCGGGAATAAATGGCGAAACTAGTTGGAACTCCTGATGTCCCTCTGTTATACTGTAAGGCCACCACCTGTTCAATCAATAGGAACAGTATTATGATCCACCTTTCTACCGAAAAGAATGTTATTGACGACGATTATACAGAGGAAAATGCGCTTCTTGGGACATTTAAAACGTGGCGGTAGGACATTTGAAGTCCCGATGGTATGTCGGGAGGGAAAGGTAGAGCGTAGAAGGGGTAGAGGTAGACCACGGAGGACTTTGATGGAGGATATTAAGCATGTAACAAACAAATCTACTGGTGAACTGCTGCACATATGCCAGAACCGAGACTTGTGGTGCATGCTGATCGCCAACACCCGGATCGGGTAGAGCACTAAGAGAGAGAAAGAGAGAGAGGTTGATGGAAGGCTTTACTGTACTTCCCTGGATCCCAAATTCCCTGGACTTAAACCCAATCAAGCATCTATGGCGCCATCTCGATCGTGTTATTCTTTCCACTGTTAGTTACACCACCTCGCACCCTCCAACAGCTTGTCAACTTAACTGCAATCAACACTTTCCAGCGCCTAATTGACTCTCTCCCAACCCGTCTAGCCGTTGTTTGAGTTGCACACGATGCTTATTTCGTATATTAACAGGTGGTCACATTTGTGTCACTCGACTACCTTTGTCATGCATTTTAGACACTTCATCCGCAACAGATTTGCCTTCTCAGAAAAACATTTTTGTACAAGTCATGTAATTTCATTTGACTCGACCCTTTATTTAGTGTTCATCAACTGAGTCCTTTTGCATAAAGTTATATGAGCTGAGAAAAACGGCAAATATCCTAGTTTTTTTTTTAGACTGAATGCAGTTATGTAAATAGTTAATTGACACACTTACGGTCTGACGTGGATCGTTTACTTCTGTTGACGGGTGGAGAGGATTCCTCAGGTTCTTCTGCCTGGTGTGGTAACTTTCGATTCTTCTTCGTCTTACTTATGGCAACTGAAAAAAAGAGCCAATTAAGAAAATTAATTCTCTTGAAAAATATCATTTCAGTTTAAAAACCCAGTGGGTAAAAGACCAAGGGGTCGGCCTAGAACCAGCTGGCTAGACTATATGGAGAATCTGGGTGGGGATTACTATGGAGGACAACATGCATCTGATGGCGGAAGATCGCGATCGCTGCCCCCGCAACCCTAACGTTTGAAAAATAAGTAAGTTAGTTTAAAAAGTTAGTTTTCATTAGTATCGCTCCAATAATACACGAGTGTACAAATATAAACTAACTAAAAGAAAACTGTCATGAAGCATACTCCAGAAGTAAACGACGAATTTCAATGAAACTTCATACGCAAAACAGAAGCTAATCGAATATTACAGGACACAAATGTTCAAAACTCACTCAAGATCATAAAGCATACGTTTCTATGAGTTGGAGTCAAATTTGCAGTAGTCCTTGGTGTTAACAGTGAATAGGACTGCTCTTAATTGTTGCACACCACCAACAATGGAATCGCATCCTAACTAGAAGATGATTTGGCACAAAGAAGCCAATTATTTTGTCGTAAGACCTTGACAGGGTTTTTGGAAGGGAATGACGTGCTCCCATCATTTTTTCCTCTAGTAAATCACAGACTTGTCTTACAGGATTCAAGCTTGGAGAGATGGCTGGACCCCCTAGTCTTTGAATGATAGCTGGCTAGACCGCACAGGGCACGCGATAGCCAACATGCCCTGCAAGGTATCCAGGTGCTTCCCTGGCCAGCAGTCTTCCCTTGATCTCATGTCAATCGAACACGTCTGGGACGCGATTGGACGTCGTTTGCATGTACTGCCATCGGCGCGTTCAGAAGACGAACCTTGGCAAATGGTTGACAGAGAATGGACATCCATCCCTCAGGACACAATCTGCACGCTCATTGATTCTGTACCTAGACATATCGTGCCTGTATCGCTGCCCACGGTAGTCCTACAACGGTATTGTCGCTCAGTGTAGAGATGTTTCATGTTATAATAAGCATCACTTATTGTTCATTGCCGTCTCTTTCTGTTTGCTAATTTTTATCACTTTCTATTCACGCGTTCATGGTGTTGCATTTTTAATGTCACGCAGTGTATAAAAAAAATGGCGATAAATACAATACAGGGTGTCCCAAAAGCTCATTTACAAACTTTACGCGTGGTCTGTTAAACCATGTCGAACGAGTTTTACATAGGAAGTTGTGTCCGGAAACGTGACTAGCCACCGCTAGAGAGCGATGTTCGCAGGCGTATTAGAGTGTGAAAAGCGGGATCGTTAATGTTTTTATTATTGATGAAAAATAAGAAAGAAAATTCCACAGCCTGGGATCGAACCAGGAACCTTCTGCTCACCGTGCAGATGCGCCAACCAATTGCGCCACCGTGGACATGGAAGCATTACGCTATCTACATGTCCTTAGGGCTGGTTGGAGCAGTACCCAGTTCGCGGGCTGGGACTATCTTTCCTGCTGGCGTATAATCGTTAAATTTCATCAATAATGTCAACATCTGAGGTTTGGCGTGAAAAAATCCTCTTTAAGACCTTTCATTTATTAATCTTTAACGATTATACACCAGTAGGAAAGATAGTCCCAGCCCGCGAACTGGGTACTGCTCCAGCCAGCCCTAAGGACATGTAGATAGCGTAATGCTTTCAAGTCCACGGTGGCGCAATTGGTTGGCGCATCTGCACGGTGAGCAGAAGGTTCCTGGTTCGATCCCAGGCTGTGGAATTTTCTTTCCTATTTTTCATATATAATATCAACATCTGAGGTTTAGCGTGAAAAAATCCTCTTAAGACCTTTCATTTATTAATCTTTAATGTTTTTATTAAATAAAGTCGTGTTAACTTTTTTGCCTGTTAGTCACGTTGTACAGCGGGTATGAGAGTATTAAGGAAGATTGAATAGATGGCAGCAGTGGCAAGAGCATATTACGAATGAGGATATCAGGACTGAAAATAATAGAGAGCAGAGCCGACTGAGGCTTTTCAACCAATCATATATTTTTACACGGAAACAGGGAAAAGAATAAATAAAGTGTCTAGAAATACGACCAAATATGCCATTTATTTACTACCGATTACAAATTGTCTGGGTTTTCCCATAAAAAATTGTCTGGTATTTCAAAAAATTGCTCATGGTGATGCAAAAAGCAAATCTTGCTTCCTTATCTTTCGTAAATTTGTTGCACAACTTACCGTGTGTAAGGGTGAAATTTTATCCTTTTAGCGTCACCCTGGCTACGATTCCCTCTCCCGGCAAACACAACAAGCTGTTGCGGAGGCGCGCTATTTAAATTTGAAATGTGTCAGTCGGCTGTGCTTGCACTCGTGAAAAATAATCACGGAAAGCCCATTAGAACGTCTGCACTCCCAAATGACGTAATTTTCAAAGGTAATTTTTGGAAATTTTACAGAATAAATGGCATATTTCGGTCTATCAAATAGAGTTGTTCTTTATTTGTTTTGCGTATCATTTTTTAATGACCATTTGAAATGACTGTGCTCTACCCTGTACAAGAGATAGTCAGCGAAGGAAATCTCAGATGGTTTGATCACTTAATAAGAATGAGTGATAATAGATGAGCAAGACAAATCTTTGACGCTAAAATGAGTGGGCGCAAGTCTCGTTGTCGACCTAGATGGATAGTCTCAATGAGTTTGGCTGTGACAGGCAGGGGACTAAGTATGCAGAGAGCAGCAGATGTGTCTAAAGACAGAAACATAAGGAAGAAACCTGTCAACAGAAAACTGAAAATAGAAATATAAGTGAATCCTGCCTGTCCTTGCATGGTGTAAATGTTGACCCCTCCCCCCAGGGTATAAATAGGTGATAATGATGATGATGATGATATATTTAATACAGTGTGATGTTCACGTATGGTTTACAGGTAAAATTATACACTGAGTGAGCAAATTAATATGACCACCTGACATGTTTATGCAAATGCATGCACGGACCTCGCCACATTGTTGCTAGCGGGCCAGACCAATATAAAAAGGGAAGCTGAATGTCGTCCACAACAGTAGACGTGTTCCATTTTTCAACTATGGGTAAACAACGCGATTTAACAGCCTACGAACGCGGGATGATTGTAGGTGCTCGGAGCTATGAAGCGAGTATCAGCGAAACAGCAGCCTTCGTGGGGTGCTCAAGAGCAGCCGTCGTTAAAGTATTTAAAGACTGGACGGTTAGCCGGAAGACGAGATTTATACCAAAGAATGAGACGTCGTCGAAGACAAAGGGAAAGAAAATATTGGGTGCCTCCAATTTTAAGGGCCGGTTCATTATCTATTTTCTCAGCTGAGATTTCTCAAGTGAGTGTTCAGCAACAATACAGTGACATTATTGTAGCCAAGTGATCATCATCTCAACAATACTAGTCCATTGTTGGAGAAGACTCAATTGAGAAAGTAGAAATAAACTGGCCTTAGGCTAGGTTCCCATTGTTTTGCCTACGCGCAAGACCAACACCACCTAAAGAGAAAGCTTGAGCGCGGAAACGTCATACATTGTTACATCATGATACGAAGTCATAATTTAGAGCTTATTATTGGTAGAAATGCGATTAAAGATGGCTTTTTATGATGATGTAACAATGTATGAAATTTTCGTGCTCAGGCTTTGAGTAGAGGTGGTGTTGGCCAGACGCGCAAACAATCACCTTCCACTGTACACATGATCGCGCGTCAACGCGCGTTTACTTGCGATAGTCGCTGCTCTGGCGCTGGTATCCTATCTCGCGCGTAAGCTTGCGGCATCATCCGTATTGAAATAAAAGCTTTCATTATTGAACCGTTCAGATTCGCGCGACTTGTCTACTGAGTTAAAGTGGAAATAAGTAAGAATGGACGACAACGGCTTCAATGTCGAATTATTTATCGATGAAATAGAAAAAAAGGCCGGCTATTTGGGATATGAATGCAAAAGAATATTCAAATAAAATAATGAAAAAAAGGACGTGGGAAGAATTGGTCTTAATTTTTTGCAAAGAAAAATGAGAAAAAAATTTGTGTAGAAACATATTTTAAATTAATTTATTTATGCATGTATATTTTATCTGACAATATTTTAAATCATTATCCTGCCACTCTTAATTTTCCGTATTTTACAAAGTAATCGGTAAAATTAGCTCGAACTTAATGTGCATTTTGTACATACAGCACGTCCAGTGTAAGATTCATTGATGTCTGAGAGTGGTACTGTATAAACAGAATATATAATGTCTCTTAATCTTACATAGTTGTGTAAAACACAGATAGTTTAATAATGTTTTCTGCAAAGTCAACATTTACATCAAGTAATCTGTATAATATTCGCCATTTAGAACATATCTTCGAACCAAAGATAAACGATAGTTGAATATTTATTTTTAGTATGATACCATTTTACCGCAGTATGGTCTCATTAAATTTTCCATCATGACAAATGCTTTATCAGCCACTATTACGTATGGCAATTTGTTGTTATCGTTATTTGTTATGTTCAGGAATATATAATGTCTTTGCAGTAAGTTTTCTGTACAACGTTGTTTCTTTAAAAATTCCAGAGTCACTGTCCTTTCCGTAAGCTTCAATATCGACCCAGATGAAGCAATAGTTAGCATCACACAAAAGACATTAGCACTATTGAAAAAAATGTTTGTAATTGTAATAGATTGACCCGGAATCTGTCGGTTGAATTAATCGGACGTGCTTTCCATCCAGAGCACCAATGAAATTCGGAAAATTGGTTCATTTTCCAAATTCTGTGGCTGTTTCTTTCCATTTCTCTTCGATTGGTTCATTCATGACAATATTTTTCACCTTTCTCCATATTAATTAAAAATAAATAAAACTCCATTTAATTAAAAGAAAACAAATAAAATAAATAATAGAAACAATGGAAAAAAGTCACCCAATTGATAAATGTAAATGTTGAAGGACGAAACACAATTGAAACAAAGGTCTTGTGGAGCTTATGCAGATGAAACACAGAAGAAACGAAGATATAGTGGAGAAATGTTACACGAACACAGGGAGGCACACAGTTTTAGGTGAAGAAGGTCTATGTTGAAATTTCGATGATTCTTAGACACGTAGATGACAAACTTGAAATGTATAAAAGCGTTTCCCATTGTTTCTATTATTTATTTTATTTGTTTTCTTTTAATTGACTTTTATCATAAACTTTCGTTCTCACACCCCTTCTTACAAAATTAAAAGAGGCCTTACAGTACAACGTTTTAGTTTAAAAAAAAATCCCACTAGTTCGGCTTTATTCCTGCCTTCTTCAGGGTACAAAAGAAATAGGCTAGCAGCCCCTACATAATGAGACAGTGTATGACTACATAATTTTGTTATTCAGAACAGTACAGAGAACAACATCCTCGCAGATTTTTTTAATTAAATGGAGTTTTATTTATTTTTTAATTAATATATTTTATCACAACTCCTAGTCTTCTATAATAATTTCTCTATATTACTTGGCATATAATTCTAGATAAGGCAGATTTTCTAATTTTATAACCATACTGTAACTAGGCCAATGAACAATCACTTGACATATTAGGTATCTAAAAAATAGTAACAAAAATTATTTACATTTCAGGATCAGCACTACAAAAAATGGAAAAATTTAAGAGATGTGTACGTGAGAGAAGAAAAAAAAAAACTGAAAAATTTAAAATCGGGATCGGCAGGAACTGTAAAGTCAACATGTGCACATTTTAATAGAGTATCATTTCTTAAGCTACAGTGGAAAAAAGAGTTAACTGAAAATAACTTGGAAGAGTAAAAGAGTAGCAACTGCCTAACAACAGCTATAGATGAAAATTGAGACGAAAAGTTTAAATCTCCAGTAGAAAATCCGCCTAAAAAGAAATATAAACTTCACCCAGCTTATGAACGTTTTTCAGACATTTTAGAGAACAGTTTGAACCAAAAAAGATTTGCAGACAAAAAAAAGAGGATGATGAAGACAAGTTATTTTGTTTGTTATTATTTACGGAGATGAAGAAGGTACCTAAAAACGTCCGCCGAATACACAACTGCAAGGGCAAACGCCACATTTTTCGAATGATTCTCTTGGAAACCACCCGCCATCAGGAAACTGCCCGTCCGCATCACATAATCCACAATACAATACACAACCACAACGTCCTTCGCCTCCTTTGAGAATCTATAATTTCCTATCAATTCGTCCTTTTGGATATCCCAGCTTCAATATGGTTAGAGTTCTCTCACTGTAAGGTGAAATGGAAGAGTTCACTTTATCGCGTTCAATAGGTAGTAGGTAGAGTGTCTCGGTAGAAGGTCGTTACTGCGCATGCGCGTGCCAGGAAAACTTGGCGCATAGCCAAGCTACATGGTTTAAAGCACAAGGTCTGTGGTTAGGGGCTTTGCTTTAGCAATGCGATTGCGTTGTAGACCTTCATCATCGAGAGATAAAATAGTTAATAAAATTATTAATAAGTTATTGTTTGTTTAATTGTTAAAAAAAAGAAACAATATTAAACGATCACATGTAGGCCTACATGTTTTATTTTAAATTCTGTTTTTAATTGAAAATTAAAAATTCAAACCTGCA
>JAHWFO010020045.1:0-21921 GCA_023313115.1 Rhysida immarginata | reverse complement strand
ATCAAGGTTTTTTTGCTTAATAATAGGGGGCCTATTTTCTTGAAGTCAGGGCTTCAGCTACATTGTTATTTCCTCTTGGAGGTAATGATTTCTTCTCATTTTATTATTAGTATTTTTTCAAATTAAAACTCGTGGATTAGTACACGAGAATGTAACAGAAATATTACCCAAACTTTTTCCAGCTGCATGGGATTTCATGTCAGTTATAAAATGAAAACAAACGAAATTCATATTACTTTTCATATTACTTTTCAGCTCATATTAATTCATATTACTTTTCAGCTCATATTACTTTTCTAAATATTCCCATTTATCAGGTCGTTGCTTATCAAATGTCGGATTTCGAGATGGGTTCCGCGCTTCAGCACGGTTTACACGTTTAGTAGCAACTACCCATAAGAAAGTGGTACATTCCCAGAGATAAACCCATCAGCGACCAGCTGTCTGAAATTTGCATGTCTGCGATGATATTTAATAGCGTTTGAACCCAAGCGAAGATAGTCATGACGTGCGATAATGCATTACGAGTTCAGATTGAATCACACTGCATCCAAAGCCTCTCGAAACACCAATAAGGTGGTTATTCGGTGTAGGCACCATAAACGAACGTACTGTCCACCGTTGGTTCCGAAAATTCCGGGCGGAAGTGACGGACCTGGCAAATGAGCCACGCGGCAGACCGCCCGACGTGTTGAATGACGCTGATCTGAAGCGATCTGTGGAAGAGGACCCGTCAAAAACTGTTCGGGACCTTGCAGGGGATCATGCTCTATCAGCGTCGACTATCTGTAGACACCTTAGGACCATTGGTAAGGTGAAATAGCAGGACAAATGGGTCCCACAAGAACTTACGGACAACCAAAAGTGTCGGTTGGAACATCCGTGGTGTAGTGCATTGCAGCTTCCTGCAGCAGGGGGAGACGATCGCCGCTGCGGTCTACTGTCGTGAACTGCATCGTATGCACATCAAAGTGTGTTAGCAACAACCCGCACTTGTGCATCGCAAAGGCGTCTTTCTGTTACATGACAACGCGCGTCCGCACGTTGCACGATCGACCGTGCAGGCGCTATAGGCTCTGGGCTAGTAGGTGCTTCCACACACCCGTACTCTCCGGACCTCTCCCCTACCGACTACCGTCTTTTCAGAGCCTGGACAATTTTCTCTGGAGGAATACATTCCTAACCCAAGCAGACGTCGAAAACGCATTCCGGGAGTTTGAATCCCGTGACCATGGATTCTATCGGAGAGGGCTCGAGAAGCTGCCAAATCGTTGGCAACAATGTTTGGATTGCAATGGAAGTTATTTCGAATAGCACGTGTGAAGGTGTCCTTTCTAGAGGGTCATTAAAGATGGCCTCTGCAATCCGACATTTATTATGCAACGACCTGATTTTCCAATTTTGCACTGAGCTCTCCTCAACTCTTTAGTTTCTCGGAATCTGTTCGTAGTACCATAGCTATGAAATAAACCAAAAGCCCAGAACACATTGCCATGATTTTCCTTTTGGGTTCGCTTGAATATTGTCCGCTTGGGTAAACTGAAATGACGCCACTGCATGGATTGTTCTGTCGCCAAAAACGGAGGATAAGCATCGATGAACTGGCAGAGCGTGTGAACATCAATTGAAAAAACAGCTCAGGGGAACCAGATTCATGTCGGAAGATGACGTGAAGGAGTCATTTACAAGCAGCAACTCAAGGAGTTTTATGAGAAGGAAATCACGCGACTCGTTAGTTAGTGGGAGAAATATCTAAATGCTCATGGAGAGTACTTTTAAATAGCTGTATTCCCTTTGTCATATATTCGCATTGGCTTACTTTCATTTGACTCGCCCTCGTATACCCCCCTGCATTCGAATCAAACATGGTTGCATAAATATAACTAACTGGTTATGAAAAATACAAAAGAGAAATTTTATTAATCAAAATGAAAACGAAAAGCTGCCATAAAATATATGAAAGAAAATGAAATGGCCAATTATAGAATTATACAGGGTGTTTTTGAATCGAGTACAGATTTTTTGGGAGATGATAGAAGAGGTCCTTAGAAGTATTTTTTGTCATATGAACATGGGGTCCCCGCAGCTCCGTTTACTTCCAATACTGCATTGAACAATCAAATGAGACCGGGACGCAGTGTGCGTTGGTAGGCCTAGATTATTTTATTTTTAACAATTCCCACAAGCAATCTACTGTAATAACTTATAAAGTAATTGTTTGCAAAGAAATTTCAAGGTGCACGTGCTTGTTTGTTGAAAAGTCTTAGGACAAACTTCGTCAAGGAGATTCCATGGTGTCCAACCCTTTTGTAAAATGCGATTAGTCCATATGGAAATGAACTAATCGCATTCTGGGAAAGCAGTAGGTGAAGATTTGTTTTAAAAAGTTCACTTGATGTAAAGTTAAACAAACAGTATGAATCGTTTTACATGGAATGATTATGCAGACATGCATCTGTGTCTCGGTGCTGCTGGTACCATGGATGGTGCAAGGCGTTTGTATGCTGAACGTTATCCCAACAGAATTCTTCCCAATTCACGAACATTTGGTGCAGTGGATCGTCGTCTAAGAGAAACAGGCGCATTCGCTAATGATAATCATCAGCGTGGACGTCGTCGGTGGTTACGCTCCCCTCAATTAGAGGATCAAGTTTTGGAAAGGTTTAACCGAAATCCAGCGACAAGTACTCGTGCGGTCGGAGCTGCTTTGAATACTAGTCATACCACTCTATGGAACATTTTACATGACAACCTGCAACATCCGTTCAAGCTTCGAAAGGTGCAGGAATTATGTCCCAATGTTCATGGTCCCCGGCGTGCTTTCGCGGAATGGTTTATGCAGCAACAGAATAGGATTTCAGACTTTCCTTCCATGGTTTTGTGGACAGATGAGGCAACGTTTACACGAGAGGGAATGTTCAATAGCTACAATAGTCATCTGTGGTCTCATGTCAACCCATGTGCAACACATGTTAACAGTTTTCAGCATCGTTTTTCGTTGAATATTTGGGCTGGCATGATTCACAATGTCCTGATTGGGCCATATCTCCTATCATGCCGTCTTAACGGGCAAACATACCTTGGTTTCCTGAAGGAGGAGCTCCCTGGTCTTCTTGAAGATGTTCCACTAATGACCAGACATTTAATGTGGTTTCAACAGGACAGCGCACCTTCGCATTACACAAGAGCAGTTAGAGATTACCTAAATGAGACATATCCTGGTCGTTGGATTGGTCGTGGCGGACCAGTTGCTTGGCCACCAAGATCGCCAGATCTCACACCGATGGATTTTTTTTTATGGGGAAGCATAAAATCAATGGTGTACTCCGAACCCGTAGATACCGAAGAAGAATTGGCGGCTCGTGTTATCGCGGCAGCAGGTGACATCAGCGACCGTGGAAATCAACAGTTTCCACGCGTACATCAGTCCATCATAAGGCGTTGCGAATTGCGCTATGAAGCAAATGGCGGTCATTTCGAACAATTACTGTGAAAGTTATACAGTAGATTGCTTGTGTTAATTGTTAAAAATAAAATAATCTAGGCCTACCAACGCACACCGCGTGCCGGTGTCATTTGATTGTTCAATGCAGTATTGGAAGTAAACGGAGCTGCGGGGACCCCATGTTCATATGACAAAAAATACTTCTAAGGACCTCTTCTATCATCTCCCAAAAAGTCTGTACTCAATTCAAAAACACCCTGTATAGAAATAAGCAATGTATAATGTTGGTTTTCATTTCAGGCGTTAATCTTTCTTCCCCCTTATGAGAATATTACAATGTACGAGCAATACAGTATTAAATCACTAGTAATACTTGAAAAACGCTTAACCTATAGCATCGTTTTTCACGTATTTAACTCAAGACAATATATTAAAAATGACCGCTGATTCATTAGTTTAAACAAACATGAGAATATTTACAAAAATACATACCGATTGGTTATAATTATAAGTTCCCCACTACTGCGGAGACTGCAGAGCGCATTATTGCAAGATAGTGATGAAACTTTGTGTGTAGGCTAAGCAGAGCATGGTGAAGACAATCCCAACGGAAAATTTATTAAAGCATACTGTTGCCACCAGGGGGGGGGGGGATAACTGGCGCCGTATACAAAATTTGCATGTGAACAACCAATCTGCAAAGGTTACCATGCCATTGGGAAAGAAAAAACGTGGCTCTTGATGAAACCCTATTACCAGAACGGCGGCAATAGCTCTAGAGTACTGCCATTTTGAAGGGATTGCGAACAGGACCCATGACGACGAGAGGTTTACTAAATATGGTAGAGAATTTCAAAATGACAAGATAATTAAGATGTGCTGCCAGGACGAGGACGATAATTAAGATGTGCAGAAAGTAGCAATAGCAGTGGCTGACAGAGCGTCCACGTCCCAGTACTCAGAAACCAGTGCTCTAGTGGTGGCACGTGCATTAGCAGTTCCCTGGTCCACGATGCGAAAGGTACCCAATAAGATCCAAATAGTGAACCAGCTACACCACCGGCTCTCCAAACGCCCTTAGCCTTTGCATTTCGTTTCTTGGCTAAAATGGCTTTCGACGATACGTGGCCCTGGAACATTCTGTGGAGAGATGAGGTGCATTTTACGCTAGACGGCGCTGTCGTTGCATTCCCAGTATGTGACTGCATGGTGTGGACTCACTGCGGATTTCATTCTGGGTCTATATTTTTTGAGGAGATGACATTTGCAAGTCCTGTCAGGTGCACCGTTACAAGTGGACGTTACGCTCAACTCTTGACACGGAACGCGGGTGGTTACAGACAACACGCTTCATGCAAGATGGTGCAGCACCGCATTTGGGTCGTCCAGTAAAGGAACTTCTTCGTACCACTTTGACGATGAACGTCTTCTGTCGAGAACCTTCCCAGATGCGTGGCTTGCGCGTTCACCAGATCCATAATCCTGAAGGATCGTGTTTATCATGGAGGCGTACCGAACTTGCCTGAACTGAAAGCCAACATCATCCATCATGTTGCAGTCATTTCACAGGAGACACTTCTTGCTACTGTCTTGCGCATATTGAAAAGTCCCTCTAACAGGATTCCAGTAGTGCATTACTACAGTCTGTGTATGATCTTGCAGCGCCACTTTCACCCTGATGGCAGCCGTATGCACTAATAAATTTTCCATTGGTATTCTCTGATCACTATCCGTGCAATAACGCGGTCTGCAGACCACGCAGAAATGGGGAACTTTAATTATAACCACCCAGTATATAAATTATTGATGTTGAAATTCTAAGATTCCATAAAATGCGAAGTTCTGTCATTGAGGTGTCCGCTAATTAATACGAATCGTTTTCTTTATTCAGTCTGTTACTCATTTATGAAAAATGCTTCGAGGTTTGCATTACAGGTCCTTGTCACGAATTTCATAAGATTGGATTTTACTGTAAAATAAAACAAATGAAAAAAATTCAGTCAAATATCTTTTAATAGAAGTAATAAATGAATATATTTTAAAAATAAAGTAATACTTTAAATGAAAAGCGTTCAATAACTGTGGAAGTGACATAATAACAAAAGAAAACCTATTGTCCACAAAAGTAATCTCATGCGGCATTGAATAATGAACCTACAGGGTTCCAAATGCGTATATGTCTAATTAAAATTCTTTTTGTGGACAAGAGGTTTTCCTTTGTTATTAATACTTTAAAGTTAAGCAAGTTATCATATTATCATAGTGTCAGGCACTGAGATGTATGAACATTTTTTTTTATAATTTCCTTTCTACCACATGAGTTTCAAGATATTGCTTTAATAATTTCAGAGCTTCCAATATCTATCTTCAATCTACATACCGGGTGGGCAAGAAATAACGTGAGGATTTCAGAGCTCGCTAGCGGGAATTCTATTAGGCCAAATGCAGTACATTTTGGTGTATATACTTAGTGGAACATGCAGTTTCGATTTCTGCAAAAAAAAATAGTACCAAAAGTCGCCATAGGGAGCGCTTATTTCAAGAAAACAATGAATACCTAATTGTCAAATGAACAAATACCGTACAAACCAACTTTAGTAACAACAATAAACAATGTTTTATTTTTAATTCCAAATGTGTTTCAATATGAGCACCAGTGTGCTGTTCAAATAGCTGCATGTGGTACACGACATTTTCTACGGCAGCTCGCAGCATATCTGCCTTAATTAGTCTGATATGTAACGTTATTTGATCCTTTAAGGTTGAGAGGTCAGGAACATGTGCTTGATACACAAGGCTTTTCAAATATCCCCATAACCAAAAATCACAAGGGTTGAGATCAGGCGACCTGGCCATACCATGGGAAATGCACGACTAATCAGTTGTGAGTAAACCACTCAGTTTGTTGGAATTGCAGAGCAAACAGACACTTCCACATTAACCTCGGGAAATTGACAAGGAAATGAGTATAATAGACGATATAGATTAAGCAGTCTCCTTTGAAGAGGCAAAGAAATACATGTCTCTCCCTTCAGACCCCTAAGAACAGTTAAGACGGTTGGCGAAAATTTGTTTTTTCTTATACAAAGCTACAGTTTTATTCTCGATGAAGTTTTGCACACTTGCTCTTCAAAGCAAAAGGAAGGTCACTGTCAACATCAGATTTCGAAAAATTAGTAATTATCGATAATAATCGATACTCATTATAATGGCAGGGCATACTAATAAGAGATATCTCATAACCAACAATGCAAGGGAAAGTTTTTGCTTTAAAAATTATGTTCAGTTTGTAACAATACATAAAATTCCTGTTGTTCAAGTTTTTTTAGAAGTTAATATTTTCTTGAAATAAGCACTAACTGGAGATAAGGGAGAGTTAGCAGACAATTTTATAAAGATTGGAAAGGCGACAGGGGAACCAGTCCCTTCGCTTAGTGTTGTATTTGTTTCGCCAGCACACTTCTGCAACTGAGCAAATGGAGCGTGTTAACAGAAGAAAAACTGCGACTGCCAGACCACACAGAGTGATGAATGGGCAAGTTTTGCTTCAAATCATCGAGAGCAGAGTGCAATTGCAATAACAGTGTACCAAGTAGTGAATAACTGAAATGAAAGAGTATTGGTCAGAGAAGACAAAGTTCTCCGGGCATCGGAAATACATCTGAAGAACGGGAGCTTCGTCTACAGCAGGAAATGGCTGCGTAATTTCTTAAGTAGTAACGAAGTTGAGACTGAATCAACAAACACACCTCCAACTAGATTGTTATTCACCATTCCTGCAGTAATAAACTCAATCAATTCGTAAGAAGCCGTATCAGCGTTGTTACGAGGGACGAATCCATGATGGCTATAGTGTATAAATTCTTTGTCGAAAATAAAATTCGATAAACCCATATATAAGAACTCAAAGACCTTTGAGAAGATCGACAATGAAGAGATTGGCCTGTAGTTAGCATACTTAGTTGCATCACCTTTTTTGAAAATCGGGGTGATTCGAGCTTGCTTTAAAATCGTGGGGAATTCGCCTGTTAATAGAGAGATGTTAAAAATAAGCGTTAAAGGAAGAGCAATTAATTGTTTGAGTTCGATTATCATGTCAGATCTACACTGAAGAGCCAAAACATTATGACCACCTACTGAATAACGCCTTCCGCCACCTTTGGCCTGCTGCTACTCGCCTTGCCATGAATGCCATAAGTTCTTGGTAGATGACTGGAAACAGGTTGTACCAAATGTCTAAGCAGCGGTCACGCAAAGTCGAGATATTCCGACATGGTGATGTTTGAGCTGAGATATTCCCAATGTGCTGAAGTCAGGTCGCCAGGACATTAATTGGAATTCATCCTTATGCTCCTCGAACCACTCCAACACAATTCGAGCCTTGTGACATGGGGCGTTGTCCTGCTGGAAGATTCCATTTCCAGTTGGGAAGACAGACGACATGTAAGGGTGCAACTGCCCCGTTCTACCACAACTACGGTTCCCAGAGCCGCCCATGAGAACGTCCCCCAAAGCATAATACCCCCACCACCAGCCTGTGAAAAGAAAGGGGCGGGGGGCAACTGTACGCCTGAAAGTCGGCGTACCCTGACATCACCATCGACGTGATGAATAAGAAATTGTGATTCATCTGACCAGGCAACTCTCTTCCACTTATCCATGGTCCAGTGTCGATAGGCGTAGTTGACAATGACGCTTGGTCAACAGAGGCACATGAGGGGGACGTCTGCTGCGCAGTCCCATATCCAAGAGTGTCCGCTGAACTGTGTGTTCCGAAACACTTGCACTTGGACCTGCATTGTATTGAGCTGTCAGCTGAGCCACGCAACACTTTCATATTAATACACTGTCTGGCGCCGATCATGGTTTACCAAGCTGGACAGTTTCAGATGTCCTTTTTCTTTGATGACGCGTGGGCCTCCAACACCTTGGCGTCTCCTGCTGGTTTCACCGTCATTTATCCATTTTACATAAGTACTAACAAGGGCAGATCGTGAACAATCTACCAGTCGTGCAGTTTCGGAGATACTCGTTCCGAGACTTTGGGCCATTACAATATAGCCTCTATCAAAATAGCTTAGATCAGCAGCCTTTCCCATCATTCGCAAAATTAAGTGCAAGACTGGTTCCTTACCTTCTCCAGCAGCAGTTAAATACCATTCCCACTTAATTACGTGCCCTCCACGTGATCCAGACGAGTTCATTCACCAATGTGGGGATGGTCATAATGTTTTGGCTCTTCAGTGTATAACCTAATGGATCCAAAGAGGAACTGGAGCTTAGACCAGCTACTATACTACAAACTTCATCTGGGATGGTAGGTGTACCAAAAAGCTAGATTGTGAATTAGTGTTATCAGTACACCAGCCACTTTTTGGATCTCTGAATCCAAGACCTCGCAATGTAGCAATGTGTTTAGTAAATTTTCAAAAATTTATTGACAGTAATTTAGATAAGTGAAAAAAAAACGAAAAATATATTGACAATTATGGTACGTTTTGCGTTTTTCTACTATCTGACCAAATTCGCAAAATATTCATTTTGCGTTTTATAGTAACGAGGCATTACCCAAGTGTCTAAGGAAAATTTTAGATAAATGATTGTTTTCCGTTTTCTATTGTAGCAACCTTTTACCACTCTCGGCGTTTTGCGCTTCACATACCTCTCAGCCACATTGGGCACTGTTTTCCGTTACTCGAACGTCAAAAGAAGAGCAAAGAGGTGTTGTTCGTTTTCTGACAGCGGAAGGAGTAGGGGGAACGGCGAACACTGCATGTCCCTTGCAAGGGTCAAGGCGTGGCATAAGCGGTTCAGGAAAGGACAGGTGTCGTTAGCCGATGATGCACGGTCTGGAACACGAAACTGCATTAACGATGACATCGTCCAGCTGGTTAATGGACTCGTTACCCAGGACCGCCGAGATCGGAAGTGTTCACACCATCATAGCGGAAAGACTGAACTGGCTCAAAGTGTGGGCCTAGTCCTCAACCACAACATAAAGCATGTCGAATGGCCCAATGTCTTGATCATCTGCAGCGCTATTTCAGGGAAGGGAATGAGTACCTGGCACGAGTTGTGGCTAGAGATGAGTCTTGGTCACCACCACCAAAAAAATCCAAGGCAATCCACACAATTGCAGGAAATGTTATGCTGACGTTCTTCTTTGACCAAGACGGCCCCATTTTGATAGATTTCCTGCAGCACGGGACAACTGTGAATGGCCAACGTTACTCGCAAACCTTGACCAAGCAATCAAATCAAAACAGGCACGCTCACCCGTGGGGTCATTCTGCTTCACGACAACGCAAAACCTCTTACGGCCAACACAATGATGGTACTCTTGCAGAAATTCAAGTAGGAGGTTCTCGGTCACCTCCATACAGTCCAGACCTCTCTCCCTGCGATTACGCCATTTGTGGTCACCTAGAAAAGGCTCTGAGGGGCAAAAGATTCACCTCAGACGACGACGTCAAGCAGTACGTTTGGAACTGGTTCACAACGCAGCCCCGGGAATTTTACGAGACAGCTATTCACCGCCTTGTGTCGCAGTGGGACAAGTGCCTCAACAGCCAGAGCCAATACTTATGACATACAGGTACTGGTTTCTGTTACTAGGCTACCGGCTTGTTTCTTTTTGAACGCTCCTTATGTTATTTTCTTCCTCTGCGAAATAAATCAGTTTATTCTTTATTTTACATATCGTTTCCGTATTCCTTTTCTTGTCAACGTGACACCCAGTAAGTTTGTTGATCTCGATAAACATAAAATTTCTTAACTAAGAGTGAGCAGCTTCGATTACACACAATATATTTTATGATGCTGATCATACGACATCTTAATACGAGGCGCATCCAGAAAGTAAGTTTCCCTATTTAAAAAAAAAAAAGAACTCACACTTACAGGAACATATTTATTGGCAACAAGTACAGTAATGTTTCAGCTATTTTTCAACATATCCACCACCAGAATTGAGACACTTGTCGTATCGTGGGATCAACTTTTGTATACCCCTGTCGTAGAACTCTGCCGCCTGTGAATGGAACCAGCGTGTGACAGACGTCTTCAGCTCTTCGTCGTTGCCAAAACGCTCACCGGAGGACAGGAATTTCTTGAGGTGCAAGAAAACGTGAAAATCGCTGGGAGCATGATCAGGGCTGTAGGGTGGATGATCAGACAATTCCCAGTCAAATTCCGTCAAAACAGCTGCTGTGCGTCGAGCCGTATGTGGACGAGCATTGTCATGGAGGAGCACAACACCTGCAGTAAGCATTCCACGCCTCTTGTTTTGAATGGCACGTCGCAATTTCCGCAGTGTTTCACAGTAATGGTCAGCGTTTACTGTTTCACCACATGGAAGGAAGTCAATGAGCAGAATGCCCTTCCTGTCCCAGAACACCGTGCACATCACCTTCCGTGCCGACAGCGTCTGTTTGAATTTCGTCTTGATCGGAGATCCACTATGCCGCCAATGCATTGACTGGTGATTGGTTTCCGGGGTGATGTGCGAAATCCAAGTCTCATCGCCCGTGACGATCCTGTCGAGGAACTCGTCGCAGTCATCGTGATACCGTTGCAGAAACGTCAGTGCTGCTCCCAAGCGTTGAATTTTGTGTTCGGGTGTCAGGTTTTTCGGCACCCACCTGGCACACAATTTTTTGAACAGCAGCTGCTTAGTGACAATCTCATGCAACAAGGATCGCGATATCTGCAGAAAATTGGTGCTCAGCTCCGTAATCGTGAAGCGACGGTTCTCCATCACGCGCTGCCGCACAGGCTCAACAAGATCATCATTGATGAGGGATGGTGGCCCACTGCGCTCTTCATCATGGACACTTTGACGACCTTCGGAAAACTGCATACACCAGCGACGCACCCATAATGATGATGGTGATCTGCTTACTCATGATGTTCGGCCCATAAACCTGACAGAGCTGACAATGAATTTTGATTGGCGCAATGCTTTGTGCATTCAAGAACTTTATCACCTACCGAACCTCGCAGGCGGCGGAGGAAGAAATAAGAGCTTCCATTTCGGACCATTGCTACCACGCTACTGGCACGAGGCGGGACCTGTCCGGCTGGCATATGATTGATACGTCATAGATCTGTTACGCATGGCAATTGACACGGCTAATTGCGTTTACTTTAAAGAGGAAAACATCGGGAAACTTACTTTCTGGATGCGCCTCGTATAACGTACTTACCTAATGTAGAATCATCCATTCCAAAAATGGAAAATAAATTTAAGAATTAACAATAATAAAACTCGATAGAATTACAGAAGTTTTCTCTAATCCCGACCAGTCAGTTAAAACAGCAACTTTCATCCCATTTCCTATGGCTGTCGTATTTGCTAAAAGAGTGTTCATTTATCTTCAATGAGAAGTAAAGACTTGGTGGTAAATTTAAAGTTTAAAAATATCACTTTTGGCTAAGATTTTGAAGCACTATGGCCCACTGCGCGGCCGGTTACTAATGGTCAGTATTTTTTTTAATTGGTCACAGAAATGGCTGCCAGAAAGTGACGAGACCTCATTTTAACCTAAGCTTAGTTAATCAATATCAACACCAGAACGCTCAGAAAATGATGGCTTACCTTTAAAAAATGGTTTCTTTCGATAATAACTGAAAATCAGAAACTCAAAAACCTTCAAAGGATTCGGACTAACGAAAATTATTTGGGGTTGCGATGGCAACAGCTTGTGCATGACGGGAAACCAAAGAAGAAAAAAACGCCCTTTTCGATGTTGGTCGGATAGTAGAAATTAACTACTTTTTTGGATAAAGATTCCAAAAATTAAAATATCAACATACTTAGCTATATCTTTTCGACCTATGTTCGTCAACGCAAGGTGAAGCTCTTTTTTTATTCGCTCATTTCCAAAGGCGTTTGCTTGTGACCATTTTTCTAACATTCTTATAGTTTTCTCCGATGTGACATGTTGTTGTAGGTCATCCAGTATGTTGGTTGAAATTTTCAGGTGTCTTCCTAATTTCAGCCAATCTATATTGTGGATACTGTTACCGATTTCAATAAAAACTAAAAATTTATAAATATCATTCTATTACTTATACGATTTAAGATAGCATTCTTTTAGAAAAATATTTAAATATTACATTAGACTAGGTTTCGATTACTTTCAGTGCAATAACTAATTCTATAAGTATAAAATATTTTTGGCATATATCAAATATACTACCTTCATATTGTGTCTTTATCATTATTTTTTCCTGTAAAAGAAGAAAAGGATATAATACAATATTTATATTATCCCACCATCATTATTACAGGGTGCGTAAGGTACGAGGGTGGGCTGAAAAGTAATGCCTCCATGGCTGTAACTTTTTTATTTTTTAACCGATTTTCAAAATTCTTTTTGTATCTGATACTCACATTTGTCCTCTATGTAATGCACTATTCACTTTTCGACATAGTCCCCATCCCTTTCCACGCATTATACTAACGCGTGACTAGTCGGGTGAAGCCGTCGGAGAGGAATTCCGGGGTTGTCGTCGACACGAGGATTGAATGGCAGCACGATAACGCCCGTCCGCACACGATCGCCACACATCAGAGGGGGTTGCAGCGCCTACAGTTCAAAGATGAAAAACTGCAGTTCAAAAGTGAAAGACTTTGCACCTTGCGACTTTCACCACTTCCCAAAGAGGAAAGAGCACCTTAAGGGGCATGAGTTGCGTTCTGACGACGAGGTGAAACCTGCCGTTCGGTCTTGGTGTCGACAACAACCCCGGAATTCCTCTCCGACGGGTTCACCCGACTAGTCACGCGTTGGTACAATGCGTGGAAAGGGATGGGGACTATGTCGAAAAGTGAATAGTGCATTACATAGAGGAGAAATGTGAGTATCAGATACAAAAAGAATTTTGAAAATCAGTTAAAAAATAAAAAAGTTATAGCCATGGAGGCATTGCTTTTCAGCCCACCCTCGTATTTGAGGACAGATTCACGTCAAGAAAAAAAATACAGAGATATAAGTCGAGATAATAACTTTATTATCGAAACATATCATGAGCATACATAAGCAACCTTCTTGTTATATGGCTATTCAATGAATCTGCCTTCAGCTTCTATAACTGCTTCAATGCGAGATAGAAACCGTCGACATGCGCGAATCAAATGGTCATGATTCATACAGGTCATTACTCGAACAATGGCAGCTTTCAATTCAGCAATGGCGTTGACCTCTCTCTCCACAACGCCCTATACGTAGTAGTCCAACGGATTCAATTCAGGAGAGTTAGGAGGCCAAAAGTTAGGGGTTACGTGATCATGGAAGCTGTCGGCCATCCATTCTTGTGTCATGCGAGACTTGTGTGCTGACACCGTGTTTTGTCTGATATAAACTGACCTCTTCGCATAATATACGAGTGATATCTGATGTTTTCATGGACAACATTTCTGATTGTTCCTTCCAAAACATGGAGGCCTTTGGCAAGTGGCCTCAAGGATGTTCTGGGATTGTCTTCGATGGCCTGCTGCACTTGCTGAATAAATTCAGGTGTTCTGATGATGGCAGAGCGTGAGGCATGCTTTTTACGCTTTGCTACTGGTGCAACATTGCCATCTTCGGTCTCCAACTCCTTCCGCACTTTGTGGATGAATGACCTTACGACCTTTAGAAATCATGATATGTCTAAATCGCTGTGCTCTTCCTTTATTGCCACGATTATTGCATGTCTCTTCCTGATTTGTGTTACTTGATGGTCCGCCATTTTGCTTTCCGGAAACGGAAAGGACATACAATTTACTATAGTGCAGCAGTAGCCAAACGAAGGTGTGTCCTCAAATACCTTACGCATCCTGTATTTATACGAGAGGCGTTCAAATTTGATCAGGACTTTATTTTTTGTAAATTACATTGTTGTAAAAATTTAAGCTTTCATTGTTGGGATGGCAACTACCGCACGTCATGCAAATGCAGCACCACTCATCCGGTTGCCATGACAACCGATTGTTTGTCTAAACAAAATGACGGACAGCCGTGTGTCGACCAAAGTAAAACAAAGAATAATCATCAAGTTTCTCTACAAAGAGGGTGTGAGCGCATCTGAAATTCGTCAGAGACTTCAATGACAGTTCACCGAGTCATGTTTGTCTCGATCATCCGTCTTTGTTTGGTGCCAAAACTTTGAAGGAGGGCGAGAATCCACCGGCAATGAACCTCATAAGGCAAGGCCAGCAACTGCTGTCAATGATGGCATCATCGCACGAACAAATGAGCTGATAAGGGACAACAGGCGGATTCATGTCCGAGAATTGGCTTCAATACTGAACATCAGCACTGCCAGTGTGGAGTCCATCATCCACGATAAGCTGAAATTCAACAAGATCTGTGCTAGATATGTCTCTTAACAACTCTGCGAGGATCACAAAACCATGCGGGTGGAAATCTGTTCCATGCTGCTGCAGCGATATGACAGGGAAGGTGACAGCTTCCTAAGGCGTGTTGTGACCAACCGATGAGACATGGATTCATCACCGTACTCCTGAAAGCAAGCGTGCGAGCTTGAAGTGGCGACACACTGACTCACCACGCTCCAGGAAATTCAAGATGACACCGTCGGCAACGAAAATGATGGCGACTGTATTCTGGGACATTAAGGGTATCATTCATGTTGATTTTCTAGAAGAACGTCGAACCCTAAATGCACCATACTACAATGACATTTTAAGGATGTCCCTGAAAAAGCGACTAGGACTCCTTATCAGTGGTGTTGTTTTCTGCAAGACAATGCCAGACCACACACAGCCAAACTGACTATGGACACACTGACGGAACTCAAATGGGGGATCTTACCACATCCTCCATACAACTCGGATCTCTCCCCTTTCGAGTATCATTTTTTGGACCGTTGAAAGAATTCTTGGGAGGGCAGAGGTTCGCCTCCAATGAGGAAGTGAAAATGCCTGTTCTCACGTGGTTTCGACATCAGCCTGAAGATTTCTACAGAACCGGTATACAAATGCTCCCGGGACGCTTGAAAAATGTGTAGAGAAGCGAGGAGAGTTCTTTGAGAAATAACTGGTGTGTGTGTTTTTATTTGTAGTTTCCTGATTTTATAAATAAAGTCCAGGTCAAATTTGAACGCCTCTCGCATATACAGTATAGACAGCTAATGGAACGTATGAATGATTTTAAATATTTAAAATGGCCGTGCTGCAGATGTTTGTTAAAAGTCTATAAGAAATTAGTTTATTTAAATGTGGCGAGCGCGTTCATTTCACGTGAGCTGTTACGAGCGCGTTCATTGTTAAAGAAGGTGTTATTCAAATAGCGAGTTATGCCACTAAAAATTGACCGGTATTGGGAGGGATACATGAGAGTCCTTTCCAACGTCAAATACAGCTATTCCGAAATTATAAAAGCATGCAAGAAGCGAGGTTCGTAGTTTCCAAGAAAGGGACATCAAATGTACTAAATAACATTGGCAAAACCAGTAGCGGCACCCTTCCTGAAGGTAAAAAGCAAGTCAATTCGAGGTCATACTCCTGACGTCGTCCGGAAATTCCGACTCTCGTAACCGGATGTACCCCACCAACACAACAGCCATTGCACAAAAGGTAAGAACATCTGTGTACAAGGTAAACACAATTATCAACCGTAATTTGTAAACTGGAGGAGCGACATAAGAGCCACGTTCGTAAGTTGTCAATTCGCCTGTTCCTGAAGCGCATGCAAGAAGTACCGGAATCCGTTCCATTCTATTCAGCCACATACCCATGAAGCCGCGGACATTGGACGGTGTTTGGAGAGCGTGTCAACAGGAGTAGTTACAAATTGATCTTGGTGTTGTGCGTTCCAGCCTTTCGCAGTAGAAACTGCGATGTAGTGATTGAACACACTCAATGGCGGCGAAAGGAGTTTTACCACCTTTTCTGGCCCTCTGTAACTTGTTACCATAGATTTCGACAACCCACTGTATTAAGTGAAAACACGTGATGGTCCTCTTGGATGATCAATATCAGGCAGAACTGGTTCAAGGGTATGTGGTTTAGTGGTACCATTATGGTCCACTGAAAACTTTCAATGCTAAGATATGGCATGTATTATATCAAACAACTTGAAATAACATGTCATGGTTGAATATTACCGTAAAATTAATGATAGTCAAAACAGGTTCAATGGTATGTGTTTTCATGGAACCATTATGGTTCAGTGGAAACTTTCAAAGCTCAAATTTGGCATGTAATATATCAAACAACTTGGAATGACGTCTCATGAATGAATATAACTTAAAATTAATTATTTTCGAAACTGGCTCAAACGCACATGGTTTAATGGAACCATTATGGTTCATTTTAAACTTCCAGTGCTAAGATACTGCATGCAATATATCATCAAACAACTAGGAATGAGGTGACATGAATGAATATAACGTAAAATTAATGATAGTCGAAATTGGTTCCAAGGCCCTGGTTTAGTGGACACATTATAATTCATTAGAACTTTCAGTGCTGAAATATGGCATGTAATATATCAAACGACTTAGAATGATGTGCCATGAATGAATATGACATAAAATTAATGATAGTCCAAATTGATTCAAAGGCACCTGGTTTCGTGGAACCATTATGGCTCATTGGAACTTTCAATGCTAAAATATCGCATGTAATATATCAAAGGACTTGGATTGATGTGTCATGAATGAATATGACGTAAAATTAATGATAGTCGATATTGGTTCCAAGGCAGCTGGTTTAGTGGACCCATTGTGGTTCATTGGAAATTTCAATGCTGAAATATGGCATATAATATATCAAACGACTTGAAATGATGTGTCATGAATGAATATAACGTATATTAATAATAATCTAATTTGGTTCCATGATTCATGTTTTATTGATACCATTATGAAACCATTGTAAACTTTTAATGCTAAGGTAAGGCATGTAATTACTTATACCTTATATTATCAATAGTTAGTTTGCGTTAGGCAACTTTTAACAATAGTTAGTAGCTAATTACTCCTTCAATGGTACTTGCATACGTAGAAAAGCTTTGGCAATAGTTTATGAAGAAAGAATTGACTTTTACATAGAACGTTTCAACAATTGACGCTTATTTCATTAAATAGGAATGCTTACAAATTAAAGGATTCGTATATGTTCTAATCTATAGAGAATTGCTGCTTTCTCATTTAACTTTTCAGGTAGTTTTATTCAGTTGGAAATAATACATTTCCCTTAGAAGTTCGCCTTGCTTAGCAACCAGAGGCTTCCTTAGGAGCCTCATCTAATTCTTAACAACGAAAGGCTTTTTTACAAATCAAATGCTTTTCTTTTCGTTCTCGAATGCTTCAAAATCTTATCGGTCCTGAGTATTTCGGTTGCCTGACTTGTTCTTAATTATGTCGAATTATATGTACCCAAGCTCGACCCAGAAAGTAAAGTCATTTATTTCTTTCAAAGAAACTTACAAAACATATAGGTAAACAACTGAGTGCAGCTGAAATACACTTCTTTTTCTACTTTTCCACATAGGCATCTTGACGATTTAGGCATTTATTGCAATGCTACATCAGTTTCAGAATACCTGGCTCATAAAGCTCCATCGCTGTCAATACATCCAATGATGCACGGCAGATTTGAGTTCGTCGTCAGTCTAAAATCTTTGACCACCCAGAACTTAGTTCGAGAGGGCTAAGTTCGGATTGCAGAAAAGGTGGTCCAGAACCTTTATAAAATCCTTTATATCTCAAAACTGTTGTTAATGGACTTTGGCTTTAACAGGCTCATATGTAGGGTGGTTGATATCAATGATATGAATTATAACCATTTTAAAGAAATAGTTATTGAAAATATTTCACTCGATCTTTAATTCTCCACTATAGTACTATTATTCTGTAATTATAATTTTTATTATTATAGAGAACTATTTTACTTAGTTTTTTTTTCTCTCTCTAATTCTAATTGTTTAGCTGTTAGCTATCACTGGACACAATCTTTAATAAAATAAAAATCCAATGGTTCCGAATAAAGATCTACCTCATACATGGGAAGGTATACACTGAGTTAGCAAAACTCATGGGATAGTTACTTAATATCTGGTCGGGCCACCTCTGGCCCTGTGGAGTGCAGCAATTCGGATTGGTAGCAAGTCTGCAAGTCCCTGGTACACTTCTGGAGGCAGTTGACACCAGATAGTCTGCAGAGCCGAAGATAGTTGCTGCCCGTTCGTGGGCGGATGATCCAGTGCCCGGAGCCTGACTTCAACAGCATCCCAGATATGCTCGATGGGATTCATGTCAGGGCTCCGGGCTGGCCAGCTCAGTCGTTGGACCTCTCCTGTATGCTCCTCGAACCATTCGCGGACGACATTGGAGCGATGTGGTGAAGCATTGTCATCTTGAAAGACTGCTACATCGTCAGGGTGTTGAAATGTCAAAAACGGGTGCAGATGTTCTCCGATGAGTTGACGATACCGTGGACCATTCAACGTTTGGTCCAGGATAACCAGAGGGCCTATTTCAAGCCAGGAAAATGCACTCCAGACCATCAGTGACGCCTCACCACCCTGCACCACCACCTGTTGGCATGCGGGATCCATCGTTTCGTGAGGTCTGCGCCAGACACGGTGCCTCCCATCAGCGTGATACAGTTGATATCGTGACTCATCTGACCATATGACGTTATGCCACTGTCGCAGAGTCCAGCCAAGATGGTTGGTGGCAAATGCACGCTGGAGTGTCCGATGACGCTGGGTAAGCATTGGCACCCGTTTAGGGCGACGGCTGCCAAACCCGAGGGCATGCAGATTCCGACGGATTGTCCACCGAGAGACGTTTCTAGTGCGGCCAGTATTGAACTGGTCTGTGATTTGCTCCACTGTTGCGCTCCTGTCTCTCTGAATCTTTCGTCCCAGGTGTCGCCGGTTACGATCATTCAGGGCAGCTGGACCCCCGGTATGGTACCTGTTGTGGACTGTAATGCCTTCATTCAGCCATTCCCGATACACCCTGGAGACAGTTGAGCATGGAACTTCCCATGCGTCGGGCACCTACTATCATACCCCGTTCAAAAGACGTCAACTCGCGACGACGTGCCATTTCTGATTAATCACTTATCTAAGCTCTTCCCACAACGTCTAATGGTCCATTCCCAGAATCTGTTACCCCTGCGAATTCGTGAGCCATGCCCATCAATCAATATGCTTGCTATCCCATGAGTTTTGCTAACTCAGTGTACATAATAAGGTAGCCACTGTGATGAGTTTCAAAATTTGTAATTCTAATGAAGACTACATAACAAAAATTGTGAGCTTACTTTTGGAATTTCTTGTAATTCGTACGATTCTCCATCCTTCCGCTAAAATAAAAAAAATTTATGAATAGTTTGTTTTATCTTGTAGACCAATTTTATGAATAGTTTTTGTTTTACAAAGTTCGACAATTAATAAACGAGAGTGAATGTGTTCAAGTATGTGCGACCATGAGGATGCGTGCTTTCGATCTATAAACTATCCTTGTTGCCGTGTGTGTTAAGTTGCAACAATAAAATATGTGATGGCCGGGAAGAGTTAAAAGATGACGAACACACGGAATCGCCGAACACTGTTTGAAAACAGGAAACAGTCTGCTCGGTTTGTGCCACATTTCTAAACAGACGAGCAAAAAGGAAACGAAGCAGATGCTTGCATGGAATTCATCGCGGCCACAGATGGCAACCCGAACTTTCTGGATTCAAATATGACAGGGGACGAAACCTGGTGCTTTCAATAGATCCCGAAACACAGGGTTCGTACGGGTCATGGAAAACCTGGAAAGTCCTGTAACATCGAAAAAAAATTTCCAAGCCTGGAAAGTTTTGGAAAATCAGCGATTTTTAACTTAAGTTTTGGGAAAAATTTGTAAAAATTTCCAAAGAAAGTAAATGAAATAAATCAATTTTTCATGAAAAATTTTAATTTATTTTTTTTTGGAAGATTATACCGAGGCTTCCGAGTTTACACGAACTAGGCAATGACGGAGCGCTGCAGCTATAGCTTTTATTATGTGTCACGATTCTGCGATCACAATGATCCTAACGCCACGTGGTTTGCACACTTTTAGGGCTGTTATTATTTCTTTACCGATTTACACTTAGTAAGCATATTATTATTAAGAATGGTGGCCCTGTCAGTATCTCGTTGGGCCACCATTTGCCTTTAATACTGCGGTGATTCCACGAGATGTTAGAAGATGGTGGGAGGAATCTGGCACCATGCCTGATGGATAGCACTCTCTAGTTGTGCTAGATAGGACGGCGGTGGATCCAGCCGTCTGATGGTTCGTTCGACTTCGTCTCACAAATGCTCAATTGGAGTGAGATCTGGGGATTGGGGGGGGGGGGGCACCGAAGTAAGGTAAAGTCCCCCTCATGTACCTGGAACCACTCCTCCACAATACGAGCTCTGTGGAATGGCGCATTGTCTTGCTGGAAGTGGCGCATTGTCTTACTTTTTCCACTCTTTTGGGCTATTCTATATTTTTTTTCCAGACATGTACTCGTTCGAGATAGCATATTTCTGCAATTACCCAGCGAAATCGGCTAGGATTAGCAATGTAGTTGTAAATATAGAGTAAACGTATAGCTAAAAGGGAATTGCACAGTTTCACTTCTTTGTTTTTATTAATAATTTTAGTGAGATGCAAATGTGAAAATAAAAAAAGTATTCCATACTTTTTTCCGAGGGTTGTAGTAGTTACAACATCCCTGCGAAAACTAAAATTCCGGTTTTGAAAAATCAAGAACAAAAATAATGCTCATCACTTTGTTTCACAGCACTGGCATTATCTATGAGTAGTTAGTTCGCCTGGGCAAACAGTCAACAAAGAGTACTAGAGGGAGTTTGATTAATTTCATGGAAAAGGAAGTTGGTTCTTACCTCATGTTAATGCCAGACCGCACATAGGAGTGCCTGTCAAGGAGTTCTTAGCCAATAACGGAATTGTGGAGATTTGTCACCCTGTCTATTCCCCACTTCAGGGATGGCGACAATTGCTGTGTTAACGGATGCTACTACACGTCTGCTGTTGTCAGCTTTTAATGATATGCAATGATTTTTCATCTGCATACAATGGGATGTTCCAACATGTTCGAGGAGAGGTGGTCATATTAATGTATCCCGACCCTGTATATGGCGAATTATTAGGAGGAAATTACGTCAACAACGATCCCGAACTGTTCAACAGGTGAAAACTTTCGTACAGCAGAAATGGCAAGAAATTCCCGTTGCAACGGTCAGAAATTTGTATCATCTGTTTCGCGAAGGCTACAAAGCGTGATCAGAAGAAAGGGAGATGTGACCCAATGGTTATTCGCCCACTGTCCATTTTTGGAGTGTGTTGCAACCGCCAGTTCGCAAAAAACCTAATATTTATTCCGAAATATTTAATTCCTACACAATAAGCTATCTACCTTTAAACTAACAGTGTATCAATATTTTCGCTGAGTCGTATGTTTTTTAGGGTTTTAG
>JAHWFO010020023.1:0-10089 GCA_023313115.1 Rhysida immarginata | reverse complement strand
TTTTTATAAGAGTAGCTCTATACATTTGGCTAAGAAATTATGCAAAAGACAATTTGGTAACGCATGCACATGAGCAGTTAAACATTTAGTAAAATGCTCATATTTAATCAAATATTTAATATTTTTCTATTCTGACTGCAGGGTGTTGTCTGTACTGTAGTTTGTCAAGTTTTCTGTAAATGGCATTGCATTGGGTTGAAAATCTTGCGTGTTATAAACAAAAAACTTACGAAAACATTTCGACCTTTTTAAAGAAACCTTTATATCTCCATGAATATACGTGCTATTGTCACAACCATATATTAATGGTTGTGAAGATGTAACTTAATACTTACACTTCAAGAACATAGTCAAAATGATCAAGCACCTAATGATATGCTTAAAAGAAAGTTACTAAGTCAAAAAGACTACTTGAATGACGTTGAAGTTATGGTATCAAAAATATTAAATAAGAAAAAGTTAAAATTAGCTTTTTATAAAAATCCTTAAAGAAATGATATGTGTATAAAAACATTTTATTGAAAGAAATTACTTAAGATGCTCCGCCAGCACCAAGAAAGTTAAATTACTAAAGTGCCATATAATGGATTTATGATCCAAACATCATTTGAATCTGACATTGCGTTGTGTTTTTTTTTTATATTTACCAGAATCTTAAGTTATTTAGAAATTGGCTGAATAAAGTTTTAATAAGTGTGTATACAATTTAATTAGAAGCAGACACAAGAAGATAGAAAATATTTGTATTTTAATGAGCAAGAAAGTTTATAGAATTTAATCCCAAATATCCTTTTCCCTTGATAGAGAAATAAATTAAGTTTCCCCAAAAATATAAAGAATATTACATTTATATTGCAGATAACATACAACAAGAATTAATATTATCCCCATGCTTGAATCAAGCCAAGATATTTCAATACTTTAAAGGCAGAAACTATAGAATACACAAACATGTGCATAGGAAAACATAGTTATAATCCAGTTGTGTGGCCAACACAAAATCAGACATTGAAAAGTTCAATGCATAAAATAGGCAAGGTGAAATAACACAAGGTTATTCGGAATTGTGACAATGGGTAACCAATGAGATTAAAATAACTCATGGATTGATTCAACCAATTACAAAAAACTAAGAAGTAACATTCTCTTACAAAATTGAAAATTTCACATCATAAAGACATGAAAAAAAAAGATATAATAGCATTTTAGCTAAATATAAAAAGAAAATTGTTAAATGGGACTACTCAGCAATTAACCACAAACAGGATGTGAATAAGATTTAGTGGAACACAAGTTAAGAAATTAAGCCCCCCTTAAAAACTGACAAAAAGATAATTTCTAATTACATATTGGCCAAGTCTGAAGAAAGAAGAGAATAAAACAAAAATAAAAATTTAATGAATTTAGAAAGGTTAAATTGTCCTAATAGAAAAAATTAACTAAGTCCCACTCAGCATGATGCACTACAACAGTGTGGTGGCTACACGTTTAGAACTGGATGTGAATGGAATCCGGAGAAGAGGTTGTCTGGAAAACCAGAACAATCTGTATCAAAGTTTATGATGAAGAATGTCCATCTCAACAGACTTAACAGGTGAGGGTGAAAAATTGAAAAGGTTGCTTACATCTCCTGACATACAATAAAGAAGCTATTACTTGAATCCATCTCTATATGCAATCAGGTTGGGATGTTCACACTGAAGTGGCAGAATGGTGCAGGTGGAGTCTTGCTGTTGGAACTGGAGCCGGTGTTATGGCTCCAGAGGGGCACCCTTTGATCGTAAAACAGGCAGGGTGCCCAGGCGCACATGCTATAGGAATACAGGCAGCCCTTTTTCAAGGGCTGCTCCTATGTAAACGCCTCAAGAGGAGGCCCGTCCGCCCACCGGTGGGTCATTGATGTTGAGGGGAAAGGTGAAGAGATACGAGATCTTGTTCGTATCCCCTCCAATGATCTTACAGAGACGCTGAGATGACGAATAGCGTGTCCGAAACGTAGCTGGGCCAAGCCGTGGCCACTCAAGCTGGAGGAAGGACCTAAGATGGATGGCGCCCATCCTCCAGATGACTGAGGCTGGCTGATGAACACCGTCAGATCGCTTCTGACGGGCCAACCAAAGCTCCCTGTTGAGAAAGGCGATGGAAGTGGCTAGGTCCAGCTTGTACGCAGCACCGGTGGAACAGTCCATCAGAAATCGCACTGACTGGATGGAGAAGGCAGTCAGTCCAAAATGGGATGAAAGGCGATCCCAAATGGACCGTGCGAACGGGCACTCGAAAAACACATGGTCGATGGATTCAGGAGACCCACAAAACAGGCAACCAGCAGAACCGACTACTCCCCACTGATGTAACCGCTGGAGAGTATAAAAACCATGGTGCAGCAGGCGCCATTGGAAATTGAATACAGTCTTCTCGAAGGCAAGGGACTTGATGGCCTTCAAGATGGCTGACCATGGATACTGGGGGTGCCAGCGCACGATGTCGGAAGACGCACCCCGGTCGGCCTGATGGAAGAACCAAGATAGACGAAGGCTTACCCAGTCTTGTGGGTCTACCTGACGCAGATCTTGAATGAAGGTCGCTAAGTCTCTCTGGATTCGGTTGTAGAACCCAGGAGATCGTAGGTTGATTGTCACTGGCAGCGAAGTGGGAACTGGTAGCCCATTCACCTTGAAGAAGAAACGCAGGTGCAGGAAGAGAAAACTGGCCCAGATGGGAGGGGGAAGGAGGAAGACCCGATTCAAGGCAGCCATTCTGGCCGCAATGAGGTAGCGCCGGATGTTAGGAAGGCCCAGGCCTCCTCCTTCAAAGGGGATAAACAGCAGTTCCCTGCGAACAGGGTGACAGACCGCTGCATACCCCCAAATACAGTCCACAACTGCACCATGCACTTTCCTCAAGAGCTGAGGAGATGGCAAGGCGAATAGGCATTTAGATGTCAATATGGGCAAGATGTTGGGCTTGATGAATTTCGCCTTGACAAACATCGAGGTGGAATAACGAAAGTTCTTGCCAAGGCGAGACAAACACTTGTCGATAACCTGCTGCCAGTGACGAGAGTCCATATCAGGTAGAAAGGAGAAGACGTATCCCAGCACTGTGATTTGCTCACACCACGTTATTGGGAAGGTTTGAAGATAGTCCACTGTCCACCTCCCAATAGCGATGCCTTTAGACTTGACGAGATTGATGGAACTTCCCGTCGAAGTGCTAAAGTGATCGAAAGATTCTTTATAGATGCCCAGGGAATACGCATCAGATGCAAATAACACTACATCATCAGCGTATGCTAGCGTACGGATGTTGATGGAAGCAGCTGGCAAATCTTACCCCCGGACATCTGGGTGGCGATTAAGAAATTGTAATAATGGCTCCAAATAGAAAATATATAAGAGGGGAGAGATGGGACACCCCTGCCTAACGCCTTTGGACAGTTCGAAGAAAGGCGAATTGGAGCCATTAATCGCCACGCATGACGTGGCAGAAGCATACAGTGCTGAAATAATCGTAGCAAATTTCCGGAGATGAAGATGGTGAAACACTCGGAAAAGAAACACGTGATTCACCTTGTCGAAGGCCATTTCCTGGTCAAGACTTAGGACGGCAAGAGTCTGGCGGCGCACACATGCTTCCTCCATAACACATTTGATGGTGATGATGTTGTCGGACATCCTGCGAGATGGAATGGAGCAGGATTGTCCCGGATCGAAGAACTCGTCGGCGAAGCATTTTAGACGTTGCCGGAGCACGCCAGTGAAGACCTTATAATCTGTGTTGAGTAGAGTAATAGGCCTCCACTGGGTGACGAGTTCAGGATTCGGTACCTTGGGGAGTAAGATGATTCTCCCCGCGGTAAAGTCCGACGTGATGGAAGAAGGGTCCTTAAGTATGGAGTTGAAAACTTGCACCAGGAAAGGCCCAAGAAGTTTCCAAGTCGCATTGTAGAACGAATACGGGATGCCGTCTAATCCAGGGCTGGACTGATGACGGCCATCCATCGACAGAAACTTCTTGACTTCATCTTCGGAAAAGGGACGGGTAATTGACAGGTCAGCATCCGCAGTGAAAGGTCTAAGTGCCTCGATCCAATTCGTCGTGGCGTCGGATGGAAAGACTGGGTGGCCAAAAAATGATGAAAAATGGGAGTGAAAAGCCGACAAGATGTCAGCGTCGGATTCCACTATCCCATTCTCCACCACCAAACGATGGCACCTCTTCTTGTTGGCGCGACGCCTCTCCTCAGCGAACACAGCTGACGACATATTCCGGACGTCAGACGCCCAGGACAGTTTGGCCCTGAGAGCTGCGCCGGCGGCCTTGCGGATCATTAGAGCATTGATCTCGCTCTTCACCTGGCGGATGTCATCAGCATATGCCCCCTTCCGGATGGAACAGCGGAGGAGGCGCAGATTTCTTGGAGCATGAGGAGATGGCGCCGATTGCGTCTAGAAGCATCACACCCAATCTTTCTAAAGAAGCGACGGATCTTTAATTTTAATGAAAGCCACGAAGCTAACGACGGAGGCAGGTTGTGAAGATGTCTTTCCACAAACTGAACGAACATTCCCTTGTATCTATCGATGTCAAGCAGAGAAACGTTCAGGAACCAATTGTCCGAAGTAGTACCTGCAGAGGAGGCTGGGAATGGAGGGTTCCAGGACCACTTGATGGCACTGTGGTCTAAAAAGAGCATGGAATGACCTCCATGGAACCAGGGGCACCAGCGAAAGTGGCGTCTACTAGAAAAAGGTCCAACCTTGATGACAGGTGAAAGGTGGACCCCCATTGGTTGGAATGGGAAGAAGACGCCCACAGATCGAATAGTGCATTCCGCTGGCACAACTGGTAGACGTACCCAGATGAAAAGATGTTGTTCTCATCCGGATGGCAATTGAAGTCCCCAGCAACCACTGCAGGCAAGGACGAGCACAGGTAGAAGTCCAGGTCTTCAAAGAATGTCCGTTTCTCTGCTGATAGACACGGGGCGTACACATTAAGCAATCGGAATTTGAGACCAGATAGCAGGAGGTCCAAAGAAATTACCCTGCACTCACAGTCAAAGACGCAGTTCGACACCACAATGGAGGGGTTGAAGATGATGGTAGCAACCCCCTGTCCATGTGGCGAAGATGAGTTGATGAAGAACTGCGCAGATGGATATTGACTGCGACGGCCAGGTAGGTTAGCAAGCTGTTGCGGAGCAGCAAGCTTAACCTCTTGAAGGAGTAGGATATCTGGCCTGTACAGGGCAACGAATGATGACAAAACCGATTGCTTGAAAGACGAACCAAGGGAACGAACGTTTAGGGAAAAGACCTTCACTGCGAATTTAGGCTGACGGGGGCTGACCTGTATCTGAAGGAGTCTTGAGCCTCACGGATGACGGAGGAGGCTCAGATGTCTTCCGTCTAGGGGAGCGAGCACGTCCCGAAGAGGAAGAGGGGCTGCGATGATGATGGTCTACACAGCTGTCTCGTTCAGATGATGAGGACATAGGAATCCCGTCCCTCTCGCTACGATGTCGTCGGGCCTTTTTCTTGCGAGGGCTCTTAGGCGTCGCAAGAAGATCCCGCTGAGCAGATGCTGATGGCTTGGTAGTCCCAGCAGAAGATGAAATATTACCAGGCGTGGGCGCACAGGCGATTCGAAGAGGCTGCGAATCCGATGAAAGAGCAGGTGGAGGAAGAGCTGGAAACTCCACCACATCAAACACCGACTCGGAGCACAACGAATCGTCTAAGATGACTTCAGCAGATTGACAGTCCTCCAACATTGGGGAAACATCAGGCGAAGGTGCACGAGAGGAAACAGTCTCTTGCACTACACTAGGCCGAGGAGGGGGAGTCGGCATCTCCTTCCCAGGAGTCGTAGGACGAGGCGACGATGGTGGGGTCGTCTTCGACTTCCTCGGTGATGAAGAAGGCGTCGACGGTGGTGGGGTCGCCTTCGACTTCCTCGGTGATGAAGAAGGCGTCGATGGTGGGGCCAACTTCGATTTCCCGGATGAAGGTGGAAGTGACGACAACGATGGGGTCGTCTTCGACGTCCTTGGTAGAGGACGAGGCGCTGTTGCTCTGCTCGGCTCAGTTGACTTGGCCGGTGAAGTCATCTTTCCTGGTTGCTGGGACGACATTCCTTGAGGCGATGGCGTTGGGGCTGCTGATAGGGCATCTGACCTCTCCTGGCACTGGTGGAACTTGTGTACGGTCTTGTGGCAGAAATCACATTTCTGAAGGAGAGGACAGTCTTTCCGAACATGAGAAGTCTTTTTGCAGTACCAGCAGCACTGCCTCTGGCCCTTGTAAGACACGGAGACGTTAATTCCGCGCATCACAACGTTCGAAGGAATGTCTTTATGGAACTCCATGAAGACTACGATGTCGCCCGTCATCTGAAGAGGAGAATCTGGGTGCAGGGGGTACGAAATCCTACGTACTACCCCATAGTCCGACATGTAGTCTCGGAGATACTTTTCAGCCATCAGTGGCGATGCGCCCCGGATAAGAACTGGAACGTATCCGGGTTCGGCGTAACTCAGGTGGACGGTGGTTTGCCCAACCTTGATGAAATCCGCATCGACAATTCGGTCTGCAATATTCTGTTGCCTGCAGAGCATCTTCGATTCTGTCGAAGAGAGCCTCTGCAGAACAGTCACAGCGGGGTGACCCGACAGGAGAACTGGAGGTATACGCGTTTTAGCGTATAGCTCCTTCATGAACATGCCGACGGCGAAGGGGCCGTCGGCAATCATATCAACCATGCGATCCATGGTTGATATCAATAAAGTTTTGGAATTTGAGGGAGAAAGAAAGTAGACCTCCCCCAGGAGACACCAGGGGGAGGCGAACGCACTACACACTTCCTCAGACTAAGGATGACCAGGTGGAGTCTTCGCTGTTGGAACTGGAGCCAGTGGTATGGCTCCAGAGGGGCACCCTTAGATCGTAAAACAGGCAGGGTGCACAGGCGCACATGCGATAGGAGTACGGGCAGCCTTCAAGGGCTGCTCCTATGTAAACGCCTCAAGAGGAGGCCCGTCCGCTCACCGGTGGGTCATCGATGTTGAGGGGAAAGGTGAAGAGATACGAGATGTTGTTCGTATCCCCTCCAATGACCTTACAGAGACGCTGAGATGACGAATAGCGTCTCCGAAACGTAGCTGGGCCAAGCCGTGGCCACTCAAGCTGGAGGAAAGACCTAAGATAAACACGGGGCGTACACATTAAGCAATCGGAATTTGAGACCAGATAGCAGGAGGTCCAAAGAAATTACCCTGCACTCACAGTCAAAGGCGCAGTTCGACACCACAATGGAGGGGTTGAAGATGATGGTAGCAACCCCCTGTCCATGTGGCGAAGATGAGTTGATGAAGAACTGCGCAGATGGATATTGACTGCGAAAGCCAGGTAGGTTAGCAAGCTGCTGCGAAGCAGCAAGCTTAACCTCTTGAAGGAGTAGGATATCTGGCCTGTACAGGGCAACGAACGATGACAAAACCGATTGCTTGAAAGACGAACCAAGGGAACGAACGTTTAGGGAAAAGACCTTTACTGCGAATTTAGGCTGACGGGGGCTGACCTGTATCTGAAGGAGTCTTGAGCCTCACGGATGACGGAGGAGGCTCAGATGTCTTCCGTCTAGGGGAGCGAGCACGTCCCGAAGAGGAAGAGGGGCTGCGATGATGATGGTCTACGCAGCTGTCTCGTTCAGATGAAGAGGACACAGGAATCCCGTCCCTCTTGCTACGATGTCGTCGGGCCTTTTTCTTGCGAGGGCTCTTAGGCGTCGCAAGAAGATCCCGCTGAGCAGACGCTGATGGCTTGGTAGTCCCAGCAGAGGATGAAATAATACCAGGCGTGGGCGCACAGGCGATTCGAAGAGGCTGCGATGCCGATGAAGGAGCAGGTGGAGGAAGAGCAGGAAACTCCTCCACATCAAGCACCGACTCGGAGCACAACGAATCGTCCAAGATGACTTCTGCAGAGTGGCAGTCCTCCACCATCGGGGAAACATCAGGCGAAGGTGGACGTGATGGAACAGTCTCTTTAACCACACGAGGCCGAGGAGGCATCTCCTTCCCAGGAGTCGTAGGAAGAGGCGATGATGGTGGGGCCGTCTTCGAATTCCTTGGGGAAGGAGGAGGCGACGATGGTGGGGTCGCCTTCGACTTCCTCGGTGGAGGACGAGGCGACGATGGTGGGGTCGCCTTCGACTTCCTCGGTGGAGGACGAGGCGCTGTTGCTCTGCTCGGCTCAGGTGACTTGGCCGGTGAAGTCATCTTTGCTGGTTGCTGGGACGACATTCCTCGAGGCGATGGCGTTGGGGCTGCTGATAAGGCGTCTGACCTCTCCTGGCACTGGTGGAATTTGTGCACGGTCTTGTGGCAGGAATCACATTTCCGAAGGAGAGGACAGTCTTTCCGAACGTGGGAAGTCTTTTTGCAGTACCAGCAGCACTGCCTCTGTCCCTTGTAAGACATGGAGACTTTAACTGCGCGCATTACAACGAACTCTGGAATGTCTTTATGAAGTTCCATGTACACTACGATGTCGCCCGTCATCTGAAGAGGAGAATCCGGGTGCACGGGGTAGGAGATTCTTCGCACCACCCCGTAGTCCGACATGTAGTCACGTAGATACTTCTCAGCCATCAGTGGCGATGCGCCCCGGATAAGAACTGGAACATATCCGGGTTCGGCGTAACTAAGGTGGACGGTGGTTTGCCCAACCTTGACGAAGTCCGCAGCCACAATTCGGTCTGCAACATTCTGTTGCCTGCAGAGCATCTTCGACTCTGTCGGAGAAAGCCTCTGCAGGACAGAAACAGCGGGAAAACCCGATGGAAGAACCGGAGGTATACCCGTTTTGGCATATACCTCCTTCATAAACATGCCGACGGCGAAGGGGCCATCGGCAATCATATCAACCATGCGTTCCATGGTTGATATTAATAAAGTTTTTGTTTGGAGAGAGAAAGAAAGAGGACCTCCCCCAGGAGACACCAGGGGGAGGCAAACACACTTCACAACACACTAGTAGCTAGGATGCAGGTGGAGTCTTCATGCTGGCATCCAGGCTGATGGTTTGGTGAGAAGTGATGAAAATTTGCAGTGTTGCCCAATTTAAGCTTTTGGAGTAACAAACCAATGGCTCATGACTAACACATGACAACAATGGCAATGCACTCCTTGAAGCTTGAACATGTAAATTATGGAACAACAGCAGAAATAATATAACAATCACTTTTTCTTACAACATTGTTGTATGACACTAAAAAATCTTCAACTGATTAATTACAAAAATTAAATAAAAATTTTTTTCTACAAAAAATATAGTTAAAAGATTTACAAATATTGGACATTAGCTTAAATATCAAAATCATTATGAAATCTAAGCTTAAAATATTTCATAAGAAAAAAACATGTGATGGCTAAAAAAATCTTATTTTTTTACAACATCACACTATTCTCATACAAATGAACACAGAAAAGTTAAAACAAGCCTCTTAAGCATATGCTACAGCTACAATGCATTTCAAGCATTATTTTTAACAAGGTGATTCCAAACATTATTTTTTTTGTTTCACTTCTTTGCTGGTCCCCTATTTGCCTTCGGGAGAAAACCTTCGCTGAAATATATGAGGTGTAACATCCTTTTTACACCCCTGAAAATTCAGGATAATTCGTCAAGTATTTTTCTAGATATTCGACAAAACGTCTAAAATCGAAAGTGTCCGGTCATTAATGGCAATATAGTGTATATGTCAATGAAAATGTCAAAACGGAAAAATGATTGCCGTTGTCACAACAAATACTTACTCAAAGAATTAAATGGTTCGAGTTTATTGGACATTTATGATGATGATCATAATTCATTTTTATAATCCGGCGGAACAATAAAGGCAAAAGAATTAATATCACGGGGTTGTTTGCCAACGTGAGTTGTCAGTAATTCAAAATTCAAAACAGACATCCACATAGGAAATCAGCCCTAGAATCCCCGTGAAAACTTCCCTAACGATAATTAATATTTAGCAGCTGTAAAGTTATTACAGGTGATAATCGAGAATTATCTGAAATAAGAAAAA
>JAHWFO010020008.1:47091-83109 GCA_023313115.1 Rhysida immarginata | reverse complement strand
TTTTTTTAATGAACGTGGAAGCAAAAATACTTATTTAAATTTAAAATCTATCGTAAAATCTCGTATGATCTTATAATGCTCGAGAATGCCAGTAAATAGCAGCACCATTACAGCTGAGGTGGAGGATTTTAGCATTAACTTGCAAAAGTTTGCATATGTGTGTAATTTGGAAAAAACACATCTTATAGTCAAGTAAATACATTTATCCTTTAATTTCCACAATTCCTTAATAAACATGATTAATCAGTTGTAGATGTGAGGTTCTTCTGTACCATAGCTATTAACATAATGGATTGTGGTCTTGCAGTGTAGCATGTTTGGTAAAAAATAGATATCGAACAGGAAGCTTTTTTTATAATTATTCATCCATCCTTTTATGATAATGTAATCACACTTATGACCCGGTGGCGTGTCTGGTCGACTAATCGTCCAATCACAGCCATCGGGCCCCAAAATGATGACCAATCAAACAATACATTTGTTATCCTCAATTTTTTTGGTTATCTCCTCCTATCATTTGTACCCTAATGAAGGTAGGACCACAATCTGTTATGTTAACATAATTAATAATGAATGATAAACTCTCTGCAATCTTTTAGCTTCAATATTTCGGGTTTTCTTAGTAGTGATTCAAAATCAGGGGCGGCGCGAAGCGGTAAGCAAAGTAAGCGTCGCATGGGGGTGCATTGTAGGATGGGGTGCCAACGTAAGGTTGAAAGGGCGCTTATTTTAGGAGTTTCTATAGCGTCGCATGGGGGCGCGAAAGAAGCTAGCGCCGCCCCTGTTCAAATGGCCACCCAGTTGCGTTGTTGGTCAACACAGTAGTTTGGAGACTTTTTCTGATATCCGTGATTAATAATTTCAGAAAGTAAGGCAAACTACTTATTCATTAACTATTGCTGGCACATTAATAAATGTAACACAACTTGAACACAACATGTAAGTTAATGGATGCTATTGTGCACTTCCACCATTGTTGGCTACTAACAATCTTAAGATATCGAGACAATAACATTTGAATTTTCATATCAATTTCATTATAAGTCGCATCTGCTGTATAAGTCGCATCTGCTGTATAAGTCGCAGGGTCTTGCATGAACCAAAATTTTAGAAAAAAAGTGTGACTTATAGTCCAGAAAATATGGTACTAAGTGTCAAAAGGGTTGAGAGTTTTTTTTTCTTTAGCAGACCTGTGTCATTTTTTGTTAGGTTGAGTTTCAAACATTTGGTGAAGAGATGGCAGTTGCCCCTTCTGTTCCTCTGATTGAATAGCTATGTAAATAATCTCACTAAATTGAAATATTTTGCAACTATTCCTTCCATCACCTTGATAAAGCCAGGGAAAAAATGTCAAAGCCGGTTGGTGGATCTTTTCATCAATAAGATGTATTGTAAAGCCTCCATGTATTGTATATCCAATCACAATACAAACCTTGAACATTATTGATCACTAATTTTTTTTTTTTTTTCATTGTCTCATGACTAACATTTCTCCAAATAATTCTCAAAATATTGGAGTCAAATCTATGTAATACCAACTTATTCACTGGAAGGGAAAAAACACAGTAATCCATGTTTATTGTTGAACTTTATAAAAGATTAAATTTATAAATTTAATTTCACAGGTACAGCACCATCATCATCGCCATCGTCATCATCTACGTCGGCTCAATGAAAGACACAGGCGTCATTTCATTAGTAGTAACATCACCTTAGGTGGGAATTACAACAATGCCAGTGATGTTGGTCCCTGGGGAGAATGGGGCGAAGACAGTGACTGCTCCAGGACATGCGGGGGTGGAGTGGCCTTTCAAAGAAGAAAATGTCTGGCAGAAAGGTAAAAAAGCAGACCAATTTATCTTAAGGAAAAAATTAATATCACTGAGATCTGTTTATTACTTTTTATTTTGATAATTAGAGTGGGAACCTCACGTGCTTTTTTTTTTTTTTTTTTTTTTTTTTTTTTAATATATATTCCCTCCTGCGCAAGTCCTTTTCTTAAAAGCTTGCAACATTTTACTCTTTGACACAGGAGAAAAACTTGGGGAGGGATGGCTGTTGGAAGATGACAGCTTAGAATAAGAAGATAAGGCATTCTCTGTTTTATTCTTTAATAAAAGAAGAAAGTGAGGGTAGTGAAAGACAGATGATGGGGGTAACCAAATAGGATTAGGCGGGTTTGATGGGGGAAAAAAAGCCAAATGTCTAGTGAAATTTAATCTTCAATCAAAACTCTTTCTTCAACAACTCTTCCAAGTCGTCCCATTCACTATTCTTTTTGTACTTTTTTTTAAAAAAAAAGCTTTGAAAGAAATGTTACCATCTTAAATTCCTTTATGCCTGCTTAATCCTGTATTATTATCATTATCTTTTTTTTATGTGTTTAGTCATATTTTCTATGCAATTTCCATCGTGGATTTGCGATTTTTCTTAAAATTTCTTCTTTTTATAATTTTTAAGTAACATTAAAATAAATGAGAAAGCCATGCTGCCTGATCTAGATTCATTTATTTTTCCTTTTATTTCATTAGGTGAATTTTTGGAAATAGCTGGCACAATTAATTTTTTTTTATTAATAAAACTATATCATAAACTTAATATGTTTCTTTTTATATAAATTGAAAAATAACTTTTTTAATTATTAATTAAAATTAAAGGAGGAAAAAAGCTGAGAAAACAATAAGTAAGCTAAGACGTAAATGCTCAGAAGTGTTAAGAATAAAGGAATCTAAATAAGTATGAGTTGCATTATCATTGCATAAACATGCACAAAATTTGTATTACAATAAGTAATTCAATGGTGCAAGTTCACTGTAGAGAATATATTATTAATAGCTTGAGGTGTAGACTAAAATTAAGTTATTATTTATTAATACAGTTGTTCCTCCATAAGTTGGCAACCTTGGTTCCAGGGACTTGCCATCTTGTAGATTTTCCTGACTTGCAGAATTCCAAGATGGCAGACCCGTCCCTACTTTTTCAAAAAAGTATTCAAAAAAAATTTTTTCCATTTTTTAAAATTGTGAAACAACAGGTGCGGAATAAGATTTTTTGTATAATTTTGAGATTATGCAGATAGAAAATAAAAATTAGCAATTCTGATAAAAATTGAATGTGAAATTTAACTCTAAATTACTTTTTCTGTTTTTAAATTTCGATGTTTACTGGCTATCAATTAGCAAAACATTATATTCTTTGGGGTGCCTCTATAATCGGTCACCATTTCAACTTTCGTGGAAATAATCAGCTTGAAGAAAGCTGGCTTATATTAATTCATTTAGGTGGAAGGATGGATCATAATACTGTTCCTATTAACTAAACAGGTGGACATTACGTCCTTTTTCTCATTGGCCCCCTTGCTTTTTATCCTATTGGTTCTTGTATGTATTTACGCTCATTGCTTGTACCACTGTTCTGTATATATAAAGGCTTGCATGCCTCTTGCTGTATATCCTTGACAAAGCCGGGAATAAATGGCGAAACTAGTTGGAACTCCTGATGTCCCTCTGTTATACTGTAAGGCCACCACCTGTTTAGTAATTCATTTAGCCTGTATACCCCCAAAACAATGTATTTTAACCAATCCATTTGCGGCATTACCGATTTAGTTTTTGTTGGCAAATCCCCAACTGGAAGTGAGCTTCCGCCATCTTGGCTTTCAGGAAAAAATTGCCGACTTGTGGAGGGACGACTACATTTAAAAAATATAAGGGTCGTACAAATGAAAACGAAAATTATTTATTTTATTCAAAGTGTATACAAGGAATTTAAAAATATTCTCCAAATGCGTTAAGGCATTTATCCCACTGTGTAACAAGGCGTGTAATTCCAAAACCTCTTCCTTCACTTCATCGTTCGACTGAAACACGTGAAAGTCACATGGGGATAATAAGTCAGGGCTGTAAGGTGGATGCTATTGCTTCCCAATTGAACTTTTTGATGAGGCCTACCATTGCTTTCAAGGTGTGAGGACACGCGTTGTTGTGGAGAAGAAGCACTCCTTCTGTAAGAAGTCCAGGACGCTTGCATTTGATGGCCATGCGCAGTGCCTTCAGTGTTTCCCCACATCGTGCTGCATTAACTGTGGTGCCTTTTTCAAGAAAGTCCAGTAAAATTGGGCCTTTGGGCAAAAAACATGGTCAACATCACCTTCCCCGTAATGTTTGCGATTGCTTTTGATTTTTTCGGGGGTTTTGTTGTTCAGTTTGGACGTGGGGTTTCGCAATTGTTGAAAACAAAAACTTATGATCCTATACATCGTCTTTTTTTTCCCCACACAATTTTTTGTTTTCATTTGTACGACCCTTATATTATGGAACATTACCTTTGTATCATAAAAGTAAGATTTCAATTTTTAAATTATGAATATCATTATATCCATTAATATTAATAATTAAAAACTTAAATAAATAAAAATTTATTAATTTCAAAATGCTGCTTACTATGACAATGGTCTAAGTCACAGATTTTTCTTTCGTGACATTTTGACTTGAGCAAATGAGCAAGAATTGAATGATAAAACTTTCAAGCCCACTTAACATGTATAGTGTTTCAAAAAATGTATCCACACTTCATCAAAAGAAAAGCACTACATAAGAGTTGTTATACTAAATTCATACAGAAATCAAGGGATGAAGATAACTTCTCTTTGACTTCTACAATTACGATATTGTCATATTCGGCTGGAAACCTCCAAAAAAAAAATCACCCTGCATCCATTGTTGAAAGAACGTTAGCTGGGAGTAGTAACAGTTCTCAATCCATGTATGTGAAGTACTAGTGGTACGCAAGCAGTTAACCGACGCTGGAGGAAGCAATGCTAGAGATGACAAAAGCAAAGGAGGAAGCAATACTGGACACGGTACTGGGAACAGTGATGCGTTTCCCGCTTGGTCTTGTCCCTTGGAAACTATTTCCATGTTAATACGTGCTTTTTCCCCTCCAAAATCGGATAATACATATTTTTTTGTCTCAAAAATTAAGAAATTCATTCTAGGAATGTTAAGTTATTTGATATTTGGATAAGGTCATTGACAATGTTTTGTTGATATTTTGATACCCCTGAAAGACACTCTCATCTAATTTGGTTATTTTTCCATTGTTACGAATCAAGTACACAGATATGTTGACTGTCTTCCCTGGGGTAAATAAGATATTCCAGCAGGACAATGCAACATGTCATATGACCAGAATTGTCTGTAATTGTTACAGGAACATGGCCAAGACTTTCAAGTACTTCCCTGGCCCTCTAATTCTGAGATCTAAATCCAATCGAGCACCTGTGGGATCACCTCAACCATGATGTTTGCTCCACATACAAGTGGATACCTTCCAGCATTTAAATTGACTCTTTCCCAAATCATCTACAGTTCGGGACAGGTTAAATTTGGAATGAAGGAACAAGTACAGTTACGAGAACATTGAGTCAATGCAAGGGATTAATAAGGAAGATGGGATAGATAATCAGAAAAACCTAAGACAGGACAATTGCTTGCTATGCAATTATTTGGATATTGTTCACTCAGTCTTATATAACCATTTAAAACTAATGGCTTCATTTGGCTTGTTGAAGGTGTCTGACTTGAATAGTGATAACATGATAACCATGATAAGATATGATGCAAAAAAGACAAACCTCTTGTCCACAAACGTTTTAATGGGCGAATACATATTTCGATCTCTTTAAGATCATTATTCAACGCAAAACAGGGAAATTAACAAAGCAAGCTATTTATAAGAAAAAGAGGACTCTCTCCGAAGGACCAATCAACGAACACGTCGAACGTCCAATTGGAGAGTCAATCGACACCTCATACAAAATAAATAAAAGCTTGGACCTAGGAGAGATGCAGATTCCAGACAACTGGCAAAAGTTATACAATAGAAAAAGGTTTACAAAATCCAAATATACACAATAAAAATTCTAAACTATACAATCTAAAAACTTCTATTTAACAACAAAATACAGTAAGAAAACTAAATTAAAAAAGTACAAGGAAGCAACCAAAAAATTAAGAAATCTTAAGCAAATTTAATAAAATAGAATCGTCACATATTCCGGGGTCTTTTTTTCCAATTTCCAAGGTCTCGTATGCATCCAATGAGTTCCTGTTCCGTACGGACCTAAGTAAACGGCAATCCTTTGACAAAACGACGTGACCAGTTTCAAACATGTGCTTGGCGACTGCGGATCTCTCAGGACGACCAAACCTGGCGTGGGCCGTATGTTCCTTGAACCTGGTCTTTATGTTGTGGCACGTGGCTCCTCAATAGGTCTTGGGACACTGGCTGCAACCTATCTCATAAATTCCTGCCTGCGACAATGGTCGGGTTTTGTCCTTAGGGTTTTCGAGAAGGTTCTTCAAAGTATGAGGATTTTTGTATGCTATGGACAGCTGTGCTTCCTTTAAAATTGCCTGTAAGTTGACGTTGAGTCCGCTATTATAGGAAATGCGCAATCTGAATTTGGCATCCTCGTTGCTGCTGAGTTTTGTGGAATCTCTAACTAATTTCACAAAACTTCTTGTCCTGACCAGCTCTTTAACCAATTCAGAACTGTAGCTATTGACGACTGCTATATTTTGGATGGAGTCTCCTTACTTTAAGAGTCTCTGGTGATTCCCACTTCTCATGATAAGATATACTTCCAAAAAGGTGCCTACGCATGTGTTTTAAATAAAAAATATGAAATGGCCTGGAAAATGATCTGTTAAACTTGTAAAATATGAAAAACAAATAATTTTAATCTACATACGAGGGTTGGGGCATAAGTCATGGCAACTATTTTTTTTCTTGTAGATATGTGAACGGATCACAAACGTATGTGTCGTGTAGAAGTTCTGCAGGCATAGTGTGTATGCAGAACAACAGATGCCTCTGTGATAGCTGGTAGTAGTGCAGTGATGGCTGTGAAATCAGTCAGTTGGTGAGTGTCGTGCGAGATGGAAGTAACCCGTGTTGAGCAGCGCGCTTACATCAAAATAGCCGTTCTCCGAGGGAGAAATGCGATGGAATGTCACAGTGAATTAGTGGAAGCCCTTGGGAATAATGCCCTACCATACCGTACAGTAGCACGGTGGGTAGGAAAGTTTCAGCAAGGATGTGTGTCAACCAGTGATGAGCAACTGCGACGTTAGGGATGGGAAGAATTGGAGCACCCATCGTACTCTCCCGACATTTCACCCTGTGACTTTGATCTCATTCGCAAGATTAAGGAACCACTACGTGGTAGGCGGTTTGCAACACGAGAGGACATTGCTAATGCTGTGCGCCAACAGGTGACCCGATTCACACATGGTGCGGCAAATGCTGAGGCTGATGGTATTCAGCGCCTCCTACATCGTTGGCAGCGTGTGGTGACAGTAGCAGGGGACTACTTTGAGGGTCTTTAGGCCCAGGTTTGTCATGTCAACTATATGTATACTGTGTTGTCATTCTTTTGCACTGTGAAGGCCATATTGCCCTGTATACTACCATAATAAATTAGTGGGTTACGATATTTCAGTGCTATTTATTGTCCACACATGTAGTTAACACCTTGTCCTTTCGTCTGTATATGTCACATTTTCCAACCGGACTGGTATCTTCAAGAAAAAAAATAGTTGCCATGACTTTTGCCCCAACCCTCGTATATTTACTATATGTAAAGATAAATAAAAAACTCTTTTTCCACAACAAAAATAGATGGAAAATATACAACCTTACAAGATGGAGAATTCTTTCGATAGCAATTGCTACCATCATTCAGCAACCAAGAGTCCCGACTCGGAAGATTCGACGAATGAACTACCTGATGAAGGGAAATGTAGCCCTATTTATGAGGGGAACTAGCCAATCCTGGCTCTATGTGATGGGCTGAAAACTGATTATTGGGTGGTTTTTTCGGTCAACCATTTGATTAACGAAGTATCGATTATAGGTCGCATATCTAAATTCAATATCGATGTTTTCTCAACTTGATGTATTGCTATGCTTTCGAAAGAATACAACAGCTGTTTGTTCTTTATTGAAAATATTAACTTTACATTGGTAATGGGAAAGTTGTGGCCTGTGTCCAATGAGTGCTTGGCCACTGCTGACTGATTTGCTCTCCCAAACTTCCTATGTCTCATGTGCTCCTTATATCTCGTGCCGATGTTTCGAAAAATCTGACCTCGATAAACCTTCTGACATTGGGCGCATTTAATTTCATAAACCCCTGACTGTTGTAGATCTTGAATTTTGTCCTTAGGATTTGGGAGCAGGTCTTTGATCTTATTCGGGTTGCTGTAACAGATGGAGAAACCTGGTGTCTTAAAGACAGAACTTAGTCCTCGAACGAGCTGTTTGTTGTAAGGTAATGATATCCTCCGTTCTTGGTTCTTGTGGTTTCCCAAAGTTGTGATATCTTGAATGAATTTTTTATATTTGCTATTGGATTCTTTTGAAAGCATAGCAATACATCAAGTTGAGAAAACATCGATATTGAATTTAGATATGGGACCTATAATCGATACTTCGTTAATCAAATGGTTGACCGAAAAAACCACCCAATAATCAGTTTTCAGCCCATCACATAGAGCCAGGATTGGCTAGTTCCCCTCATAAATAGGGCTACATTTCCCTTCATCAGGTAGTTCACTCGTCGGATCTTCCGAGTCAGGACTCCTGGTTGCTGAATGATGGTAGCAATTGCTATCGAAAGAATTCTCCATCTTGTAAGGTTGTATCTTTTCAATCTATTTTTGTTGTGAAAAAGAGTTTTTTATTTATCTTTACATCACATTTATCCACATATTTTTTCTCTTTGTTATATTTACTATGTTTGTACGAGGCATGTTTTTTAAGTAAGTACCGTTTTGCGATTCCGCCGTCGCAGCGCTACGGTCGGTGTTCCGCGCATGCGCGCTGGTTAACTACATCTCTTGTCTACGCACTGACGCCATTACAGTCTGATTCTTCATTGTATACGTTGTTTACTGAGTGTTTAAGATGCCTCCGACAATCGTGAGTCCCGCCGATTGTGAAGTACGGGCTGTTATACGATTTCTTAGTGCTAAAGGCGTAAAACCGATCGATATTCATCGGAATGGCGACATTCATCATCACCCAAAAAAGTGAAGTTTAAGCAAACAATTTCTGCCCGGAAAATCATGTGCACAGTTTTTTGGGACAGAAAAGAGTATTGCTAGTGGAGTTTCTGCCTCGTAATGAGACAATCAATGCAGCGTCTTATTGTGAGACATTGAACAATCTGCGTCGTGCAATCCAGAACAAAAGACGTGGCAAGTTGAGTAAGGGTATCGTTTTGTTGCATGACAATGCCCGTCCACATGTGGCTAATCGGACCAAAGATCTCATCAAATCTTTTAAATGGGAAACTCTAGATCATCCTCCATACACCCCTGATCTGGCGCCCAGCGACTACCATTTGTTCCTGCACTTGAAGAAACACCTGGGTGGTCAGCGTCTTCAAGACGATAACGAAGTCAAAACATTTGTGATACAGTGGTTAACAAGTCAGGCGGCAGAATTTTATGAGGAGGGTATTCAAAAACTGGTGCCACGTTATGACAAGTGCCTCAATATTCACGGAAATTATGTAGAAAAGTAGATTAAGGTACAGGCTTTCATGTAAAAATAAAATTATTGCGATATCTTTGCACGGCTTTTTTTAATTCCAAAACGGTACTTACTTAAAAAACATGCCTCGTATTTACAAAAAATGCTACGAACTATATTTCAGGCATGCGTGTACATGGCCTTCTCGCTGCCTGTACTTGTTCCTTCATTGCAAAGTTAACCTGTCCCAAACTGTAGCTCCTGTTCATGCTGCACATGGCATTTATTCTGGTTGCTAGGTAGTGTTCATTATAATGTGGCTTAACTGTGTATAAAATGCTTTCATCTTTTACTTATTTCATATTTTATTTCTGTAGGAATCTCATTTGTATAAAATATAAAAGTTGTTAATTTTTTTTTATTTATAGGATCCATTTTCAGAGAGCATATATCTATGATAATCTTGTCACTAATTAGGCAACCTGTCAGAACTTTCTTTAAAAATTAAAATAAAAATTAAGATTAAAGACCTGAACACTTAGCTACATCTCTTTAGTTATATCTTTTTATATAGAGTTATAAGTTAGATGTATAATTAACATTTTCTTTTACTTATTCAGTTCAGAAGAATGCACTGGGCCAATCATAAAGTATTTCTCCTGTAACATACAGGTAATAAACAATTCATTTTAATTGCATATATATATATTTTTAATTTGGTATTCAAAGGGTAAACCAAATCTCAAGATATATTTTTGCACATTCAAACTGTCAGACTGCAGAATTGCTCGCTTTCTTCTTCTTTTTTTTTTCTTTTGAACTTCTTTCTTCTTTGCCATTAAGGTATGTAATTGATTCTCAGAAAAGTAGATTCTGAAAAGTTTTCGGCCCTTTGAAACTGTCTGGTAAGCCAGCCCTCAGCCAGGGGGTAAATGAAGGAAAAAGAAGGGGGAAGACAAGAGTGCAGCTAAGAGAGGGAGTGTCTTTTGCAAGCAACATCTTATCAGCAATTTAGCTGACAAAGCTAAAGATGCAATCTCATCCCCAACATATTTTATGTATCCCATTATTATTGCTATTAGATTTACACATAAAAGTAGCTTTTACTTTTTTAATGATTATAATTACTTTGTATATTTAAAAAAAAAACGATTTTTTTTTTTACAATATTAGCTTTAGGGTTAATACAATTATTAGTTTTGATTTTCTTGCTGATTTAAGTGAAATGTTTTTAAATTATTGAGGGTGTAAGTATGTATGTGAGTGAGCGTGAGCGTGTGTTAGTGAGTGAGTGAGAGAGAAAGAAAGAGAAGCTTCTCAATTTACCTGAAAATATGGCACATGACTTGGGATTTGGGATATTCTAGAAAAAGGGCTTTTCCGTTATTTGGAGCACTAACTCTTATAATCAAGTGAATTACTTTTACATGGTGTTAGTTCAAGAGTTATCCCTTAGGTCTTATCCTGAGCATTCTGATAAAAGGTCCTGTACTGTATCTTAAAAAAAAGCTTCAATTTCCCCTGGTTTTGATTTGCTAATTAAGTTATATAATCTAAATACTTCTCTATACCACTTTCATGGTATTGATTCTATTAAGTGAGAATCTTTTTAATACAGATTACACTGCTTTTAATGGAACATACTGTTTTAATATCATAATGTACATTGGATTCTTGATTCTCAGGATGTCTCAGCTCCCTATGCCCTTGAGATTTTACCCAACCCCCACCATTCATCACGACATCTAGATCATTGTGAATTACTGTTACCTGGTCATCTCCACCGCACTTAAATACGTTCAATGAAGCATTAAGGAAATCAAATACGCCCTGAACTTTCATGAATAGCATGAATTAAACAATAGGAACAAACTTCAGGAGGTGATGCATATCCGGACTTGCATTGATCTATGACCTTTTTATTACTTTTCTTGTGAAGAATCACCTCCTGAAGTTTATCTCTATCGTTTTAGTTTACCCTGTATATCTACAAAAAGTCATCATATTTGACTTGTTTTAATGGAACATTTGATGTTTACCATACATTTCATTAAACGAAACAAATTAAATAGACTTCTATAATCTCAATCGCATGTTGTTAATCGCATTATTTTGGCAGAAGATAAATTCTCATTTCCTGACTGTTCTTTAATAAAGGATTAAGTTTTGGCTGCTAGCTATTCACAAATTTTTATTTATTTATTTATTTATTTATTTATTTATTTATTTATTTATTTCACAGGATTGTCCAGAAGACTCCAAAGATTTTAGGGCTGAGCAGTGCTCAGATTTTGATTCAATACAATTTGAAGGAAAATTTTTCACTTGGGAACCTTATTTAAAAGGTAGGGATTTCCTTATTGCTTTTGTTATTGAAAGAAAGTGAAATGCAGAAGGAAATCTATAATTCCATAAAAATAAAATTCTAAAAATTTAGAAAATGAAATGGACAATTTTGTATTTCTACAATAATCGAGTACATAATAATAACAAGAAATTAATCCTCCCGAGGCAGGTATAGGAAAGTAGCAGAAGCCCTGAAATCATCTATTTTTACCATTTTATCTCACTTTTTAACCCCCCTCCCCAATTTTTTAAATTAAAAGATTGATTTTCTCAAACGTAGTATTTAGAAAGTGTAAAAGAGCTCTATTTTCTTTCGGTTCTTATCATTTCCGATTGAATGATATATCACATGCCATATGTTGCCACAGTTCTAAAGACCAAGTAACTGCCACCCCCACAACTCTGATCCAATTGGAACAATTTGGCCCAAACCTCATAGTAATGTAGATCTTGCTTAGAGGAATCTGCATACCGAATTTTAAATGCATAAATACACGTAGACCTTTTGGTCCCCTCTAAAATCCACCCCGAAAACTCCGACCCCAGTGGACTAATCCAAACCAAACTAAATAGCAAAAGTGCACATGCCCAGAGTAAGCTACATTCCGAATTTCAACCTTCTACCTCAAAAAATGCGGAAATTATGAATGGACAGACGAACAAATGGACATTGTGAAACCAATAAGTAGCTCCATTCTTCCGCTACTTAATAATGAAAAATGCTTGAATACAGATTAGAGCATGGACTAGACACGGATAAATTACAAAAAAAAAGAGAAGCATATAATTTTATGAGAATTTAATTTTTGTAACTGGGAACTATACCTTGGATTTCATATGGTTTATAGTGGTCATGACTAACATTTTGCTATTAATGGTCTCAACAAATTCTTCCTGCACCTAAACCCTGTCTGGTGAAATAAGACATGAAGGGTGGTCATAAAATTCATACCATTGCACAGAACGCATGATCGTACGGCAACCCTTGAAATTTGATGGGGTCATCGATCCCCATTCACACAAACTCCTTGAAAAATTGCATGCTTCTGCCATCGATATTTCACCTGTGAATGCCGTAACGATAGGAAGTGACTAGAACCCATCATCCTGAGCTACAGTAATGGCCTCATCGTCGCTGTGAAGTCGCCTCCCACGAAGTGACTTCTTCGTTTTCCTAAACAGGAAAAACTCATTGGGCACCTGCCTGGGCTTATTTAGGAAATCGAATAAGCCGTACAATCATGCCTTCTATGCAATGGTATGAACTTTATGATTGCCTCTATACAAGGTAGAGTAAATAATTGTTGTCGGTATATTCCAGAATTCATTTTAGATACAGAGTCATGATCACACACCATTGTTCTATCCACGTATGGATGAACGAAGCCAGATTATTAGTGTTTTGTGTTAGCAACAATGTCAGTTTGTGATGATTGTGTAGCAATTTTGTCAAATATTAAGCAAAAGGGTTACAGAAACATGTCAACAACGTATAACTGCCAATGGCCCATAAGGTTATCATGCCTCCCAACACACAATGAAAAGTTGTATCTGCAACCACCTGCATTGGACTATTGGCGATTAGAAAAAATAATCAAATGATTCACTTCTTACTTCACTGTGATGACAGCAGTGAAGATACGATGTAAAGACAATGGCCCCATCTTATACAGGGTGTTTCAAAGTTATGTACAATAAATTTAGTGACATATTCTTCAGGTCAAAAGAAGACGAAAATGTTCTATAGCACTTTGTCTGGAAACGATTTATTTACGCGATACAGCCAACTAAACCCGTGGCTCCAAATTACAGGAATTGTTCAAAGTGCCCGCCACCAGCTCGCACGCACGCTTCGGCTCGTTGCATGAGCGACCGTCTGATGTCATGGAAGAGTTCGTTGCCAGCATTACGAACGGTGTGGCATGCATTTTCAATTCGTTGTCTCAGATCCATAATGTTAGGAACTTCTGTGCTGTAGACGATCGTTTTCACATGACCCCACAGAAAAAAGTCCAAGGGATTAAGGTCGGGTGATCTTGCAGGCCAGGCTACCGGTCCACCTCGACCTATCCACCGATTCGTGTATGCAGTATTAAGGTGTTCTCGCACAACATGGCTGAAATGTGCTGGAGCGCCATCATGCATGAACCACATGTTAGATCTTATCAAAAGAGGAACATCTTCCAGTAATTCTGGCAATGCATTCTGCAGAAACAAAAGATACGTTCACCCAGTCAATCATGGCGGCAACACATAAGGGCCAATTAAGTTATTTCCGACAATTCCACACCAAATGTTCACGGAGAAACGCTCTCGATGCGCTCGAGCTCTGGTAACGTGCGGGTTAGCATCTGCCCAATGATGCTGGTTGTGAGAATTTACGATTCCTGTCCGGGTGAAGGTTGCTTCGTCCGTGAAAAGTATCTGGCTGAGACAACTAGGGTCTGCAGCATGACGACGACGTATCCATTGGCAAAATCGTTGTCGGTGTGGATAGTCTGTTGGGTTCAGTGCCTGAACCAGTTGCAGGTGGTATGGATGCAAAAACTGACGGTGAAGAATGCGCCAAACAGATGAGTGTGGAATGCGTAACTTGGAAGAAATACGACGGGTGCTTATCTGTGGTTCGTCATGTATGATGTCAATTATCACATCCTCCTCATCCGGAGAATGTGCTACAGGCCGCCCTTGTCCTGTTTGACGGCCAAAGGAACCACGCTCCCTCAAATGTCTGTCGACAGATACAAATGTTCGGTTATTTGGCAAACGTCTATTCGGAGAGCGTTCTTGGTAGAGTCTTCTTGCTTCCACAGCATTTCCGTCCGCGAGACCATACATTAGGTGCATGTCGGTGTATTCTGCACTGTAATACGTGTACATGACTTTTTCTTACGTAAATCGTAATGCGTATGTCAAAGCACGCAAACATTCTGAAATTGCTATTCCTAGTGGATGTACAGTAATGGAAACAACCGTACACAACTAGTGGAACAAACCACTCAACCTAGTGTTGGGTCGAAACGCTGGAACTGCTAAAATATCGTCCGCTAACTACCGTGCTTCCCTACTGTATGATATTGGATTACTCGCAAACAAATTGTTTCCAGACAAAGTGCTATACAACATTTTCGTCTTCTTTTGACCTGAAAAATATGTCACTAAATTTATTGTACATAATTTTGAAACACCCTGTATAATATTGATATCGCAGGATGATGGTGATTCTGTCATTGATTGGAGAAGATGAGATGTTAATTCCCTTATTACATGTAAATAACACCTGAATGATACATTGTAATAGGAATACTGTCATTGATCATAATCACGGCCATAGTTTTGCTCCAGTGTACACTCTCTTCTGAGCATTGTTTGATGTCCAAGTGGTTCCAAATGCATGATGAGGAATGAAAAAGAATGGCTTCTTCATGTAACAACAATCGTCTACCAACTTGCAGCAGTTGCAGGATGTCTATGAAAGTTCCTAACACTGATGAAGTGTTTGCATTGTGGCATACAAGCTGAAGTAGGTCCAACCCATTTGGGGAGGAGATATATCTAATGAAGTTGCCTATTACAATGCAAACCATTAAAATACGAGGTGCATCCAGAAAGTAAGTTTCCCGATGTTTTCCCCTTTAAAGTAAACGTAATTAGCCGTGTCAATTGCACATGCGTAACAGATCTATGACGTATCAATCATATGCCAGCCGGACAGGTCCTGCCTCGTGCCAGTAGCGTGGTAGCAATGGTCCGAAATGGAAGCTCTTATTTCTTCTCCCGCCGCCTGCGAGGTTCGGTCGGTGATAAAGTTCTTGAATGCACAAAGCATTGCGCCAATTGAAATTCATCATCAGCTCTGTCAGGTCTATGGGCCGAACATCATGAGTAAGCAGATGGTGCGTCGCTGGTGTAGGCAGTTTTCCGAAGGTCGTCAAAGTGTACATGATGAAGAGCGCAGTGGGCGATCATCCCTCATCAATGATGATCTTGTTGAGCTTGTGCGGCAGCGCGTGATGGAGAACGGTCGCTTCACGATTACGGAGCTGAGCACCCATTTTCTGCAGATATCACAATCCCTGTTGCATGAGATTGTCACTAAGCACCTGCTATTCAAAAAATTGTGTGCCAGGTGGGTGCCGAAAAACCTGATATCCGAACACAAAATTCAATGCTTAGGAGCAGCACTGACATTTCTGCAACGGTATCACGATGACTGCGACGAGTTCCTCGACAGGATCGTCACAGGCGATGAGACTTGGATTTCGCACATCACCCCGGAAATCAAGCAGCAGTCAATGCATTGGCGGCATAGTGGATCTCCGGTCAAGACGAAATTCAAACAGACGCTGTCGGCACGGAAAGTGATGTGCACGGTGTTCTGGGACAGGAAGGGCATTCTGCTCATTGACTTCCTTCCACGTGGTGAAACAGTAAACGCTGCCCGTTACTATGAAACACTGCGGAAATTGCGACGTGCCATTCACAGGCGGCAGAGTTCTACGACAGGGGGATACAAAAGTTGATCCCACGATACGACAAGCGTCTCAATTCTGGTGGTGGCTATGTTGAAAAATAGCTGAAACATTGCTGTACTTGTTGCCAATAAATATGTTCCTGTAAGTGGGAGTTCTTTTTTTTTTAAAAATAGGGAAACTTACTTTCTGGATGCGCCTCGTAAAAATGATTTTATTTTTAATATTTTTGTTTTTATATATCATTATTAAATTGTTTAATAAAAATATTTTTCTTGGTGTTACCATTTTATTTCAAATATTTATTAACTGATGTTCTCTTTTTTTGAAGCTCCCAATAAATGTGAGTTGAATTGCAACCCAAAAGGAGAGCGTTTTTATTATCGTCATTCCCAAAAAGTTATTGATGGTACCAAATGCACGCACGATAGTTTGGATGTTTGTGTTGATGGTCAATGTATGGTTAGTAGTATATTTAACTTTGTAAATCTTTGATCTGAACTCTTTGATCTATCCCCCCCCCCCCCACCAAACCTCCCCATGTAAAATCCTGGTTATGCCCCTGCTCCTGTATAAGACAAACTCATTTGGTGAAAATCTAATGATGAAACTTGAGGTGAATGGGCTCGATTTTTACATGGCCCACATAAAGTTTGTTTCCTCTGTCTTACTTTAAGTAATAGAAGTTTCAAAAATTTAATTGTCCACCTTCTGGTATTAATAAATAGATTATATCTCTGTCCAGCATTTTCATCTACAAATGGACTTCTTTATTGATAAGTTGCATACTGAGATGTAAATACAGAGGGTTGATTCAGATAAATTGAGACGACTTTGCAGTTCTGTTACGATGGTGTAATACCATGGCGCCACCATCGGTTGTGTTCGATGTGAGAGCCATGTTATTGGACTATCGCCTGGCACCGTAATTTCCACTGAAGTAGGCTAAATTTGAGGGACTCCATGGGAAGTTCGTTCCACACCTGCTGACACACTTTCCATAGCACATCAACGGTTCTTGGTCGGCGACTTCCGAGCCGTCGTTTCAGGAGACCAAAACCACAGAAATTCATCGGTGATGCATCAGGAGATTTTACAGGCACATGAGAGAAGGGAATAACTCGTATGCCCGTCTCCTGTTCCATCTTCCTGTAGTAAGCCACAGATGACTTGGCAGTGTTCAGTTGTGTTCAGTCACTCAGTTGTGTGACTGCGTGCTTTATGACGTTGTTCCAGCCCAAGATTGTCATGAATTATTCTGGAGACTGTTGCCTGTGAAATACCTTTCCTTTGGGCTAGACTTCTCTGTGTGGTGGGATTTTCTTTCAGCACTTCAGACCGGATTTCTCGAACCACCTGAGTTGGGCGTGTTGGCTGGGGCTTGTTTCTGGTCTGCTTCTCTGCTCGTCCACGTTCATTAGATGGTCGCAATTTGTTCTTTTTGATTATTCGACCCACAGTAGCTTTGGATACCACAATACCATTTCGTTTGCATAATTCCACAATGCACGAAAGACTGAAGTTAACGTCGGAAAGACCAAACATATTCCCTTCCCAAAAAGCTGTGATTTTGGAAGCCATGTTTCAGCCCGAAATGTCCCAAATAACAGCAACAAGTGTATACAAAGCTAATCCCCATGAATAGTGGACGAGTCATGCAAATCACATTCCGTCAAGGTCATACGCGGCGTTTAAAGTCGTCTCATTTTACCTGAATCAACCCTCCGTACTGTAACATATTGGCTCCATAGCTGATGCATAGCGAATAGAATAAATAAGTGTGATTACTCTCGTATTAAGCAATGCTAAAAATCAGGCGAGCGGCGGATGAGTGAAATAACAGCGCTGCTGTCAATTTCGACCTACTTCGTGGCGTTTTTTTGCTGGCTGCAAATGGGAATTTTATGTTTTGTGTTGTTTCTGTCGTATATTTTATTGTTTCACTATATATAAGTGATGAGCTTGTTATAATGTGTTAATAATGTAATTTGCATATCGTTGTTACGTTTAAAACAGTAGTTTTACGCATATTTTAAAAAAATTTACTCGTTATATTTACTCGTGCACGTATCTTATGACAGCAGATAGGCCTACTTCATTCCATCGGCGATTACCAGAATTATCGTGGTCGTTGTAAAGATCACCAGAATTAGGCCCTCTTAGAGTTGGAACAGATTCGAGTTTCCATGAATTTCGTTTTAATTTTCAATGAATTTAAAACTGCAGGATTATAGAAAAAGCAAGACGCTTTGAAATGAACAGATCACACTATGCTGTTCGCATTTGGATACAAGTCTTCGCTGGCTAAAGGTAATCTGCTGCTTCTTAATCGATTCTGATTGTATAAATATATGAAACATGAAGTTTCTATTGGATTTCTTATTTACACATCCAAAGAGAGAACAAGTTAAAGGCATTCTGATAGTAAAAAGGCAAGCAAACTCTTGCGTTATGTAGAATCGAAACTAAGCTAGAAATGACTTCTTGTTCTGCTGGTTCTCCTGAGGGGACGAGAGGGCCAATTTTTGAATTGTTCAATCTATCGAGGCGTTTTTCTTAATAAAATATTAGAATAAATCGAAAATTTTTGAATGATATATTACCCTGGATGCAATAAAAATAAACTTTTCGAATTTTTTCCGTGGAGTTTACCTTTAAGAAACAGTAAATAAACAATAAGAATAAAAAAAGAACTCGTTTTTGAAAATTAATTTTTAAAGCTACTGTTAACGTTTCATCCTTTTCCTTGTAAGCGAATACTAAAAACCTTCGACTCGCTGGTCGAAAACGCACGCAGTGACATCTTGCGGATGCGCCAGAAAACTACGCAAGTAATCACACTTACTACTCTATTCGTTATGGCTGATGTTAGCAATAATACATTAAAACAAGATGCAGTCACTTCAGACAATAGCAACATAACATGAAGGATATGATCATGTTATGACTGCTGGTTTGACTGAAGTGCCATGAAGTTATTACAGCATTGTATTGATTTTGATAGTATGCTGCAAGAAATTCATTTACAGGGCATAACAATAAGACCGGGACAGCGGAATATTTGGAGAAATACACATTCGATCAAAAAAAACAAAAAAACACGTGTTTAATGTGTCTCAAAAAGCTATTCAATGATACCAAACTTGACCGCCCACTCCCCATCCTCTGAGGGAAATGTTTTATTCGGAATTTTTTCAATTGATCCAACTGTTTAGGAGATAGAGGCACTGAAATTGTGGAACTTTTAAAATTTTGAACCCAATTTTATCGACAGAGGGTGGGTCTTATAGACGTTCCTCTTCTACTTTTTGATGGTCTATAAGAATGCAGAGTCAGAATTTCAAAAATCCAAAATTTTTGAAATACTGACTTCGGATTCTTAAAGGCCATCAAAAAGTAGAATAGGAATGTCTCGTAAGACCACCCTCTATCTCTTTGTCTTCATCGATAAAATTGGGTTCAAAACTTTAAAAGTTCCACACTTTCAATTCCTCTATCTCCTAAATGGTTGGATCAATTGAAAAAAACACAAAGAATAAAACATTTTTCGAATTAATGATGAAAAATAGGAAAGAAAATTCCGCAGCCTGGATTCGAACCAGGAACCTTTGGCTCGGACTGCCAACGTGCTAACCAATTGCGCCACTGCGACCATGAAAGCGAACCGCTATTTGCATGACCTTAGGGCTTGGTTAGAGCAGTTACCTAGTTCGCAGGCTGGGATTATCTTTCCTAAGGTGTAAATTCTTAAAGAATAAATCATTAGATGGTCAGTGAGGGTTTTAATGGTACGCCTATCTCAGCTGTTCGAATTAATGATGAAAAATAGGAATGACCATTAAAACCCTCACTGACCATCTAATGATTTATTCTTTAAGAATTTACGCCTTAGGAAAGATAGTCCCAGCCTGCGAACTAGGTAACTGCTCTAACCAAGCCCTAAGGTCATGCAAATAGCGTTTCGCTTTCATGGCCGCAGTGGCGCAATTGGTTAGCGCGTTGGCGGTCTGAGCCAAAGGTTCCTGGTTCGAATCCAGGCTGCGGAATTTTCTTTCCTATTTTTCATCATTAATTCGAACAGCTGAGGTAGGCGTACCATTAAAACCATCACTGACCATCTAATGATTTATTTCTCAAATGTTGTGTACAATCTGAAAATACCATTAAAAATAGGAGTTCCTATTTGGGATTTCAAAGTTGCCCCTTTCCCCATTCTTAGGGGCTAGGGGTGGGGGATCGAGTTGGTATCATTGGATAGTTTTTAAAAAAATATTAAACACGTGTTTTTTTTGTTTTTTTTATTTTGATCCAGTGTGTATTTCTCCAATTATTTCACTGTCCTGATCTTTTCGTTACACTTGTATGCCTTGCCTTATCTGATTACAATCCCACTTGTAGTCATCCCAAAAACTTTTGTTTTGATATATTGTATAATTATTTTTAGTGAACATATTTTTTCAGTACATGTATTATAATGACATTTTTTAAATCTAATACTGTATGTTTGAAATTGGATGTTTTTAACTAGCCCGTAGGATGTGACATGATGCTTGGGTCGAATGCAAAAGAAGATAGGTGTCGGGAATGTGAAGGAGATGGGAGTTCTTGTAAAACTATAGATGGAGTTTTTGAATTGGATGATATGAAACCAGGTAATGATAATCCTTGAACAAATCTTTCTCTTATTCCCTTTTTAACATTACTTGAATTTAAGTACAATACTCATTTCCAAAAAAGTTGGGACAGTGCAAAATATATAGAAAAAACAAAAAGGGATGATGTAACAAAACTTTCTCGCGAATACAAAATAGCAGATACGTTTATGAAATGACATAAATATACTGTGTGCACCAAAACATTTTGTATCGTGGCCGGGAAGTTCATTTTGAATGGGGGTGTTGCAACACGTTCCAATATAGTAGGGACATACGTTGTAGAAAGCGCCGTTAGTAGTGGAACCTTCCGAATTGTTCGGGAATAATCTAGAATGATGACGTCGTACTACATTCCGTATAAATAACAGTTGCCATCCGTCGTTCAGGTAACTTATTCGGAACGATGGGTCGAGGCAAGCCAGTTGGCGAAGATCTTCGTGTTCGAATCGTTCGAGAATTCACAAACAACATTTCTCAGCGTGCAATAGCCAGAAGATTTAACCTGTCATCATATACAGTACATAATATTATCGAGTGCTACTGAGATAGTGGTGAGATCACAGTTCGGAAAGGCCAAGGTAGAAAACCTATTCTGAATGCTCGAGCTCTTCGGATCCTCCGACGTCACTGCGTCACGCATAGGAATGCTGCGATTACGGACATAGCCACGTGGGCCCCCGATTCCTTCGGGAAGCCATTATCGTCGAATACTGTACGCCGGTGCATCCATAAATGCAAACTTAAGTTATACTGTGCACGACGGAAGCCATACATCAACAAACGACACCAACGTCGCCGTCTGGTATGGGCTCGAGCCCATCGCAATTGGTCTCAAGCACGCTGGAAGAACATATTGTGGTCCGATGAATCAACCTTTACGATTGTTTACGGAAATAATGGACGCCGTACACTCCGGACCAAAGACGAAAAGGATATTCCCGCGTGCTACAGGCGTTCGGTACAGAAACCACCGTCTGTCACGGTCTGGGGCTGTATTAGTGGCCATGGAATGGGAGACTTGCACATCTGCAATGGCACCGTCGATGCTGAAGCGTATATACAGATCCTGGAACAAGTTATGGTGCCATCTAAGAGGCGCCTGTTTGGACGACGTCAGTGTATATTTCAACAAGACAACGCCAGACCGCATGCAGCGCGCATAACTTCTACGTGGCTACGTCGGCAGCGCATTCGTATGTTGGATTGGCCCCCTTGCAGCCTGGATCTGTCGCCTATAGAAAACATTTGGCGTATTATTAAACGAAAACTACAACAGCGACGACCCCGGACAGTTGAACAGCTGATAACCTATATCCAACAGGAATGGGACAGAATTCCGGTTACGGTGTTAGAAAGATTGGTGTCATCGATGCCCAGAAGATTACAGTGTGTCATCAAGAGGAGAGGTGACGCCACACCGTGGTAAACGCCGTGCTGTCCCAACTTTTTTGGGAGTGTGTTGCACGTGCCAAACAGGAAAACCACCTGTATCTTTCTTTAAGCATATAAGATATGTGATCCCATGCCTAATTTATCGTTTATGTATTGTAATGCATTGAAATAAACGGCAATACAATAATCCAAACAAATGTGTTGGAGTTCTTCTTATATGTTGCACTGTCCCAACTTTTTTGGAAATGAGTATTGTAAACACTAAATACGAGCAAATATGAGAAAAAAGATTGTGATCATAAATTGGATTCTGTATAATTATATTTTTTTTTATTTCAGGCTACCACGATATTTTGTTAATTCCTCCCGGAGCTACAAACATATATATTGAAGAGCGCCATCCATCAAATAATTACATAGGTTTTTCTATCAACCTTATTTATTCATTAAATTCTTTTTATTCGCAAATTTTTCGTTTCTCTTATAATAAGCATTATTTACGTTATTAATAATTGTATTATCTCAAAAGCTGTTAGGAACTTGACGGGACATTATTTTCTGAATGGAAATTGGAGAATTGATTTTCCCCGTGAAATGCATTTTGCTGGAGCCACGTTTCATTACGATAGGAAGTCATTTGGGTCCCAGGCACCTGAAAATTTACGAGCTTTAGGTCCAACAACAGAAGCTATTTATATTGTTGTAAGTAATTTCCATATACATATCTCCAAATTTATACTTTTGACGTCTGCATGCCCACTTCATAGAAGTTTGCTGCCAGTGAGGAAAGCCATGCAGTTTTCACTTCATCGTCGCTGAAATGCAGGCTGCTGATGAACTTCTTTATATACTGGACCTGGTGGTAGTCACAGGATGCGAGATCCGGACTGTAAGGCAGGTGACTAAATTGTTCTCAACTAATCAGATCTTTTGGTTGAGAACAACTTGACCACCTGCCTTACATTCCGGACCTCACGTTTAGTGACCACACCTGTTCCAGTATCTAAAGGAGTTCATTGGCAGCCTGCGTTTCAGTGACGATAAAGAAGTGAAAGCTGTGTGGCTTTCCTCACCGGTGGACGACTTCTATGAAGTGGGCATGCAGAAGCTCATTAAGCGCCATGACAAGTGTTTCAATAAACTTGGAAACTATGTGGAAAAGTAGTTAAAGGTATATAGAATCTGGTAAAGAAAAACTTTTGAAAATATATATAGTGGTTTGTTTTTATTACCAAATGGTACTTACTTAAAAATATGCCTCGTACATGAAATTAGAAATGATGGGATTGTAGAAGCAATGAGGTATGTTGAAATACACATTTACCTAGCTAAGGATATATGAATGACATTTGTCCCAAAAAAAATTCCAATGCTCAATTTTTGGTGGACCCACCATATTTGCCTTGGCATAATGTATTCACCTAGATATATGGTTGAAATTTATTGTAGTGGTCTGATCTTCTTCTTTTTTAGGTCCTTTCTCCCAGGTGGTGGAGTTGACCTATTGAATGGGAGGAGGACACACTTTCTTAGTGAGGTTGATAAAAGTTTAACCGCTGCGCTAGCAGAAGCAAGAATTCTAGGGAGAATGTGAGCTTTAGAGAGGAAATCTTTAGTACAGGATAGGATAAACCGCCATTGAGATCTCATCGCAGGATTGATAAGGAGGACGGAATTGAGCGAGAAAGGGACATTACGTGCTATGAGGAGACGCCTAAAAGAGTTTCGATGAATAGAGTTAAGCGGGCATTCTAGAAGCATGTGTTCTGAATTTTCCACAGCCCCACAGTCGCATAGGGGGGAGTTTATTAAGCCAAGTCTGAACAAGTATTGTTTGTTGGGATAATGACCTGATCTGAGACGGGAGATAAGCATCAAATCCTGTTTGGATAGGAGTATAGGTCTGACCAGTGGGCCATCAGGCACGGCAGTTAGAATCATCCTTTTTAGCTTCTGCCCCGGAGAGCTTGGGTTTCTCCATTCGCTTTTCCATACGTTGAAGAGTTCTTTTGCTAGATAAGGCTTCAAAACTGGAATGGATGCTGGAAAGACTAGCATGAATTCAGAATTTCTGCCCTGTTTTGCTAGGAAATCAGTGCAGGTGTTCCCCGTTATGCCACTCTGCCCTGGGCACCAGATGAAGGAGACCTTAATATTTGGCTGCTGTAGGACAAGGACACTAGTTGATATTAGTCCAATTTGGGAAGAAGATTTCCAGTTGCATTCTCTCAGCGAGCGGTAAAGGCTCGAGAGAACAGATTTGGAGTCCGAGATAATAACGTGTTTGTGTTCGTGTCTGTAGTTTGAATTTATAATATGCAGCGTCTTAAATATTGCCCATGCTTCAACCGTGAAAGAGTTTGGCGCAAATGTAGCTTGGTATTGATACGAATTCTCGGAATTGTAGATGCCTTTTCCTGCTGTTACTTGCGGAGGCATTACTGAGGCATAGCAGTCTGATCTCAAATGATATTTTTAAATGTATAGTTTGACAACATTAGCTAATAATGGCAAGGGATCTTTGCTGATGTTGCTGATAATCTACAGAATATTAGGAATGCATACAGATTTTATCTTGGATATAGTTTTGAAGTTCAGGCATTGCAAAATAATGGATTCTCCCACTTTGCTAGTAATATAACATACAGGTATTTCTTGCTTTGTGAGTTCCAGCTTTATGAGCTTTTTCTCTAAAAATATAATATAAAAGTAATGAGAATTTTTTTTCCAGTTTCTCATTAGCAATGCATATCTAAAGCGGGTTTCACAAATTCCTTGCGGCGAGCGGAATGAGCGGCACAAACCGTTTCACAAATAATTCGAGCCGAGCGGTTCGTCGTGTTGAACCTTGGCGGCCGCAGCGGCGGTGGCGGCAGCGGCAGCAGTGGCTCAGCCATTCAGAAAACTAAATTACATGTAAATTCTGGGAAGGCAATAGCACGTACCAAGCACACACATAGAATTAGAGTTAGGGGCAGGTTGAACCTGCATATTGGCCGACTTCGTTTCAGTCGAGAATAGAATAAACACGGCAAGCGGGCGATTAATGGCGGACAAGCAAGGAGTTGTGATTTGTATGACATCATAACCACCGACCAATTGGATTGCAACAGCAGATGCACACACTTGTTGCGCTGCATTTTTTTGTGAAAAGAGAAGCGTTTGTGGTTATCACCAACTAACTGCTGCTTTTGGAAGCGGATCCGAGAGGTTTGCGGCGCCACGGTCGCCGCCGCTAGCTTTTTATTTGTGAAACCCGCTTAAGATATCTAGATCAATACAGTCATCCCTCCACAAGTCGGCAGCCTCGGTTCTAGGGCCTTGCCATCTTGTGGATTTTTCCGACTTGTGGAATTCCAAGATATGTATTCGCTTCTACTTCATTGCCGAGTTCCGTACTTAATATGTATTCTTCAGTAAATTACCAGCTTTTGAAGAAAATTGCAAGGAAAAATTAAACCAGATTAAATATGGTAACATTTTTTTCAAAATAAGGCAATCTTAATTACAAGCAGCATTTTAATTTTTTAAGGAAAAACTTAGCCACTTATGCAGGCAGGCATGTCTTTATAATCGGTCACCTTTTGAATTTCATGGAAACTAACCTCAAAGAAAGCCAGCTTATATTAATTTCAATAATTACCTTTCATAACCCCCCCCTCCAAAGCAGATTGTATGCATTAGGGGAACTATAACATTAATTAATTTTGAATTTTTTATTCGTAATAATCATCACTGATTTAATTTTTTGCTGGCAAAACTCATTGTGCATCATCTTGGCTTTTGGGAAAAAATTGCCGACTTGCGGAGGGACGACTGTATCAGCAGTTCAGCAGTAATCAAATTATTTGAATAATCAAATTTATCTGAGTTAGAATAAAAGAGAGGAAACCACTAATCCACATAAGGTTTTTAATCAGATGATGGATGCACATTTCGGCAGCCAAGCTGCCTTCTTCAGCATACAGGAGAGCTTCGATCAGAGTAGGCAGGCTATTCTGATGAATTGTGAATAAGTTACAAGATGTTATATAGAAAACAGTAGCCAATTAAAAAACATTAACAAAATCATAAAAAGTTGGAACCGTTAAACAAGGATATGATTGGCTCGTCATCCTTGGTCGTCATTGGTCGTCGTTTGATGGTCATCCTCAGTTCGGGTATTTCTGCTATTGGTCAATTTCGGTAGGTTAATCAGTTTTCCAATGTCTCCCAGCTGGGTAACATCTACTGGGCCTCCATCACTGTTCAGAAGTCTTGCGGGGTCTTCGCAGCTAATCTCATAGGACTCCATAAAATTCAGGAGCCTTGGGTCTCGTGTGCTGTGCAGGATGTTGAAATCTTCTCGCCGGAAATCGTGTTTCTGGTCTAAGATGTGGTCCGCAAATCTAGAGATACCGTATTTACCTTTCTTTATATACGTCAGGTGTTCATTAATTCATGTGAGCACAGCTCTCCGTGACTGCCCATAGTACACTGCCTCACATTTGGCGCACGGAAGTTTGTAAACACCTGGTCGATTTTCTGTCGGTATCGTATCTTTGGGGTTCCCGAATCGTCTACCCAAAGTGTCTGTGCTTCTGTAGCCTATCCCCAGACCAAATTCTTTAGCTAACTTTTTATGATTTTGTTAATGTTTTTTAATTGGCTACTGTTTTCTATATAATATCTTGTAACTTATTCACAATTCATCAGAATAGCCTGCCTACTCTGACCCGAAGCTCTCCTGTATGCTGAAGAAGGCAGCTTGGCTGCCGAAATGTGCATCCATCGTCTGATTAAAAATCTTATGTGGATTAGTGGTTTTCCTCTCTTTTATTCTAACGTCTGTTCACAGTATCTGGCTCCATTTATTTAGTGTTATCTGAGTTATCAAATTTAAAAATACCGTACCAATCAGCACTTTAGCTTGTTTAAGCAATATCATGCTTGTATTGGCTAGAATGGCAATCAGGGAATTGTGATCAGCATCATTCTAGCTGCTGGGCTGCTACATTGTATGTTTCCAAATTAAAAAACCCTTCAATGTTTAAATCTCTTTGTATATATATATTTTTATATGCATTTACTTTATATTGTACAACCCCTGGCAGAAAGTATGGAATAATCCATTCAAGAAATGTGGGACAGAAATTGATTCCCATCTCGCTATTGGAATTATTACGAGATAACCATTCAGAGAAGGTCAATTATCTTTTATTTACACATCTGTCAAGTGTTTGTACAGTTATGTATTTAATCTCAGCTGGTTTGGCAATTCCAGAAATTAATTACAATTCATTGAACAAAAGGACACTTGGAAAAAACTATGGAATAGCCCAAACCATTGGAAAAAAGTACGGAATATCAACCATTATTTTTGGGCAGGACCTCCGTTGGCCCTGATCACTGCTTGCAATCTCTTGGGCATTGATAAACATAATTTTTTGCATTGATGGGAATCAATTTCTGTCCCACATTTCTTGATAGCTTCAGCTCCTCCAAGTTTGCTGGTTTTTCCATAGCGACCTTTTTCTTTAAGATTGCCCAAACATTCTCTATTGGATTGAGATCTAACTGTTCGCTGGCCAGGGTTTTACTTTTATTTCCTGTAACCAAACGCCCACTTGTCGGACCGATGACATGATGCGTTGTCATCTTGAAGAATGAAGTCCTCGTTGCCATAGTGATCCTCTGCAGTCTTTAACATAAACGTTTCCAAGATATCGACGTATGCTTCTGAATTGACATTGCATGTAACAATGGCAAGTTCCCCCCCCCCCTTCTTATGGGTGACACCTCCCCACACCATCAATCCTCTTGGAAATTTGGTCACAGAACGGAGGCATTCCGGTTGAAACTTTTCGTGCGGTTGTCTATAAACAAAACTCCCGTGGCTGTCACCATACCCTAGGAACACCCTTGATTCATCTGTGAACATCATCACTCTCTTCTGTTCATTGTCAGTCCATTCTTTATACTGTTTCGTCCATTATAATCTATCTCGTTCCTGCTTCTCATCATGTATCGTTTGGTCTTCGCTTTAGATGATCTGAACCCCTTCTCCGCCAACCGATTTTGCACTGTTCGATCAGAGATGTCAACTCCTGTAGCTTTCCATGCGTGGTTGATGTCGCCAGATGAGGAGAAACGCTGTTTTTTGACGATAGCAACCAGCGTCCAGTCATCCTGGTGAGATGTGGCTCGTGGCCTTCCATTTCATCTTGCATTGGAAACGGTCCCCGTTTTGGCCATTTTAGATAGGACTTTGGAAACTGTTCCCCGGGAGCATTTCGGTTTTTTGGCAATTGATTGGTGCGTGTAACCGTAACATTTGAGCTTCAGAATGAGTTCTTTTTCAGCAGTGTTAAGTTCACGTGTTTTAGCCATTTTAGCTGTTAAATGCCACTTCGCAATGGTGCATCTTCTGCTTTTATATCATATACCAATCACGTGATGTACCTGTCGTGATTCTGTCATTTGCATATTGTTTTTCATTCGTTAATCCCCAATTATTCCATATTTTTTCCAATGGTTTGGACTATTCCATACTTTTTTCCAAGCGTCCTTTTGTTCAATGAATTGTAATTAATTTCTGGAACGGCCGAACCAGCTGAGATTAAATACATAACTGTACAAACACTTGATCTTCTCTGAACGGTTATCTCGTAATAATTCCAATAGTGTGACACCAGGGTGACAACCCTTTCTGCCAAGGGTTGTATGCTAATAAAAACCTTTAAATTAACATTAACACTAATTGCATATCTCGTAAACTCATTCCTCAGTACACGGAGTTAGCAAAACTCATGGGATAGCAAGCACATTGATTGATGGGCATGGCTCACGAATTCACAGGGGTGACGGATTCTGGGAATGGACCATTAGACGTTGTGGGAAGAGCTTGGATAAGTGATTAATCAGAACTGGCACGTCGTCGCGAGTTGACGTCTTTTGAACGGGGTATGATAGTAGGTGCCCGACGCATGGGATGTTCCATTTCGGCAGTGGTGCAGGAATTTGGCTTTCCCCGCTCAACTGTCTCCAGGGTGTATCGGGAATGGCTGGATGAAGGCATCACAGTCCACAACAGGCACCATACCGGGCGTCCAGCTGCCCTGAATGATCGTGACCGGCGACACCTGGGACGAATGATTCGGAGAGACAGGAACGCAACAGTGCAGCAAATCACAGACCAGTTCAATACTGGCCGCACTAGAAAAGTCTCTCGGTGGATAATCCGTCGGAATCTGCATGCCCTCGGGTTTGGCAGCCGTCGCCCTACACGGGTGCCAATGCTTACCCAGCGTCGTCGGACACTCCGGCGTGCATTTGCCACCAACCATCTTGGCTAGACTCTGCAACAGTAGCGTAACGTCATATGGTCAGATGAGTCACGATATCAACTGTACCACGCTGATGGGAGGCGCCGTGTGTGGCGCAGACCTCACGAAACGATGGATCCCGCACGCCAACAGGTGGTGGTGCAGGGTAGTGGGGCGTCAGTGATGGTCTGGGGTGCATTTTCCTGGTTTGGAATGGGCCCTCTGGTTATCCTGGACCAAACGTTGAATGGTCCACGGTATCGTCAACTCATCGGAGATCATCTGCACCCGTTTTTGACATTTCAACACCCTGACGACGTAGCAGTCTTTCAAGATGACAATGCTCCACCACATCGCTCCAATGTCGTCCGCGAATGGTTCGAGGAGCATGCAGGAGAGGTCCAATGACTGAGCTGGAAAGCCCGGAGCCCTGACACGAATCCCATCGAGCACATCTGGGATGCTGTTGAAGTCAGGCTCCGGGCACTGGATCATCCGCCCACGAACGGGCAGCAACTATCTTCGGCTCTACGGACTATCTGGTGTCAACTGCCTCCAGAAGTGTACCAGGGACTTGCAGACTCACTACCACGCTGTATTGCTGCACTCCACAGGGCCAGAGGTGGCCCGACCAGATATTAAGTAACTATCCCATGAGTTTTGCTAACTCAGTGTATATTACTCAGTTTATTACAATTTTGCTTCCACTTTCAAATTCTATTTTACGAGCATTGCTGGGAACTAATTAACTCATGAAGGTGGGAACTTTCCTATTGGTAATTCTGAAAAATAGATAAACATTCCGATTTTTAGCAAATATTTCTTTAATTATGTTAAGAGATGAAAAATCATCAAAAACAATGAAATTTTGTTATAAATTTAGTAATTATTAATGTTATTAATAAACATTTTTCTTTTGAAGCTCTTATATCAAGAAACAAATAAGGGGATTATTTATGAATATTCTGTTCCAGTTGGCATAACTGCTGTGCAGCCAGACACTTATACTTGGACGTATGGCAGTTATGGAGACTGTTCTGCTAGTTGTGGTGAAGGTAAGAAAGTAATCTACTTTTAAGTTAGGGAATAAATTCAAAAGATGTAGACGTTAATACGAGACTTATTATTTTAAGGATATCAAACAAGGTCTGTGAACTGTGCTCGTTCAAGCAATCTTGAAACTGTTGCTGATGATTTATGTGATCCAGCTCTTCGACCGAATGCTAATAAAAGTTGCATTTTAAAATCCTGCCCACCAGAGTAAGTAAATTTAAAAGCATTCTTCTTAGTGTGTTTACCATAATTTTCGGTATATTATTACTATATTTTTGGAAACTGAAAAAAAAAAGAATAAACTAAAGTGATACGGAAACAGTGTTATTTATTTGCCTTACGCGTTTCGACATAGTGTTATTCTCTCTCGAACGGACTTCCTGATCCAATTAGAAGACCGGATGTGACCCAAAATTAACCAATAAGACAGATGAGCGTTCCATTAGTTCCGCGAACCAGGGGGGGATATATACGAGGGTGGGCTGAAAAGTAATGCCTCCATGGCTGTAACTTTTTTATTTTTTCACCGATTTTCTAAATTCTTTTTGTATCTGATACTCACATTTCTCCTCTATGTAATGCACTATTCACTTTTCAACATAGTCCCCATCCCTTTCCACGCATCGTACCAACGTGACTAGTCGGGTGAGCCCGTCGGAGAGGAATTCCTGGGTTGTCGTCAACACAAGGATTGAATGGCAGCTTTGGATCCTCTTCTGCAGCACGATAACGGCCGTCCGCACACGATCGCCACACATCAGAGGGGGTTGCACCACCAGATTTCCTACAACATCCGGGTCCTTTTCCTACCACAATCTACTACAATTTTTTTTTTTCTACCACATTTTCCTACTACACAGAGTACGCTGAACCCTATCCAAATGTTTCTTTGATTTCAGGTGATCTTCTAAATTAGCACGGTGTGCTGCAAGTGAACACTTGCAATACTTACAAAACGCCTTATATTCATCAGAGGGATATGGTGCTATACATTCAAGAAATTCAATATAACTTGATCAGTTTTTTTGATTAAGGAATCGTTATTAAAATCTGCAATCGATAGCAGTAACGATAGTGAAAAAGTACTATCGTCCCATCAAAATTGTATAGGGTGTATATTATTTTTCTACTTACGTTTAAATTTTTCTTCTGTATTCTAAGCTGTCTTGTATTTCTGTTTTCTGTAAGGGTCCGGCTTCTTTGAAGAGGTCCTCTTTGGTGTGGTTTTTCCCATTCTCGTACCAGCAACGTTGGGTCCAAAGCGTTGGTGTCGGTATTAGTCTAGAGCTGGCTGAATCAGGGCTGAATTCTTCAAGATGCCACGCTTGATATCAGACTCCTGCTTATATATCCCAAGAAATCTCCTATCAGCTATCGGCCCGTGCGCTAACGCTCGCTTCTGATTGGCCGTTGCCTGTCTGGCGTGAAACACTCATAACGTGGGGATGCATCGCAGGGCCCAACTTTCAATCGTTCAATCTTATTAATCTACTACTAATCTACCACGAGTTGTTTTTCTACTACAAATCTACTTTTAATTTATTTTCCTACCACATGTAGTAGAAAATCTACCAACTTGGCAATACTGTGCAGCGCCTACAGTTCAAAGATGAAAAACTGCAGTTCAAAAATGAAAGACTTTGCACCTTGCGACTCTCACCACTTCCCAAAGAGGAAAGAGCACCTTAAGGGGCATGAGTTGCGTTCTGACGACGAGGTGAAACCTGCTGTTCGGTTTTGGTGTCGACAACAACCCCGGAATTCCTCTCCGACTGGTTCACCCGACTAGTCACGCGTTGGTACGATGCGTGGAAAGGGATGGGGACTATGTCGAAAAGTGAATAGTGCATTACATAGAGGAGAAATGTGAGTATCAGATACAAAAAGAATATTTGTAATTTCTTTGTAACACTGTTAGCCTCTGACGATGACGTTATGTCAAAATGCGTAAGGCAAATAAAATGACACTGTTTCCGTATCACTTTGGTTTATTCTTTTATTTTCAGTTATTAATGTGATGCTAGTCATGGACTTAATCAATTTTTGGAAAAATTCCTGTTCATAATAAGCAGCAATTCAGCGATAGGGAGTGCTCTGCCATATTTGTTCAAACACGCAGTGCATTATAGTTGTCTGAAGTTTCACCTTCATGTTTTTAAAGGCTTTAGACTTTTTATATTTCCATAAAATGAAGTATTCAAACTAAATGATTATATAAAAAATAAAAATTTATTCATTACATTTAAAATTACATTATATCGGAAATAAATTTATTTAAAATCCTTCAAAATCATAATCATCTGTGGCTGAGCAAAATAATTTCAGTAAGCAGTTCTTTATTAAAAACAAAAATTAAGCAAAAACTGTGGAATGGAACAACCAAAATATGAAGTCGTGACTATCTTCGCTTGGGTTCAAACGCTATTAAATATCATCGCAGACATGCAAATTTCAGGCAGCTGGTCGCTGATAGGTTTATCTCTGTGAATGACCACTTTGTTGTGGGCACTTGCTACTAAATGTGGAAACCGTGGTGAAGCACGGGATCCACCTCGAAATCCGGCATTTGACATGCAACGACCTGATAGAATAAATTCAAACAAAACACGCAAGTAACAACAGCTGTATGATATGCTGGCATCGTTTCCCAAAAGCAAATCCCGGAAACAATGCCAGCCCCTCAATAACGATTGCAATTGTTGACGGCAATTTACCTCGTCAAAAATCATGAACTACCGCAATGTTTTGCGCTAAAGTACAGGATGATTCAGTCAATTTCTGACCATTTCATACTATGATTTATTCACCCATTAATGTTTACAAACTTAGCATTTCAGTATTATATTTTAGGCAGTTCGGAGTTTTTATTCCCGTGGAAAAGTCTTGATGACATGCTCAATGTGGCCATCACAAACGTTTTGAACTGCTTGCAGCCGAATGGTGAAGTTGTTCATAACTCTATCCAGGATTTCTGCATCCACAAGGGTGCATCAGTCGACGATGCTTTGTTGCAGCTGGTCTAGGGTTCTTGGTGCTGTAGTGAACACACTGTCTTTAAGGAACCCCCAGAGATAAAAATCACATGGGTTTAGGTCAGAACTCTTAGGGTGCCAAAGAGAGCCACCCCCGAATCGATCTGGAAACCTGTTTGAAACGACACGATTTCCGAATTTCTGATTGAGAAAGTCTAGCACTTCATTAGTGGTGTGAGGCGTAGCCCCATCCTGTTGAAACCATTGATGTCGAAGCGGTATACGCCTCCTTCGCAGCTCGGGGATGAAGGTGATTTCCAACATGTTAAGGTAAGCCTGGGACGTTACGGTGCCCTCAAAAAAGAACGGACCAATGATGCCTCTTTTGGAAATCGCGCACCAAGCCATATACTTTCGTGGATGAAGAGGTGACTTATGGATCTCGTGAGGGTGCTGGGAACCCCAAAAACGAACATTGTGTTTACTAACGTCACCTGACAGATGGAAGAAGGCCTCATCTGACACCCGCAGGTTGTCCACAATGTCCTGATTGGCTTCCATTTCTACTCCATCGCAAATTGTTGTCGCTTCTGTCTTCCAGTGTCTGTTAACTCCTGATAAACATGGATCTTATACCGGAACAGTTGTAAATCCTTTCTCAATGGATAGGCGGCGAACAGATTTTTTTGTTAGGGGAATCGACCAACCTTGTGTGAACATTTTCGACAACTTCGGCCGTTCGAACACGAGCTTCGCTCCCACCTTTTTTCTTGCCTTTAACACATCCAGTGGCATGAAATTGCTTGACAAAATCCATGATTACTTGCCTGCCTGGTGCGTCTCAACACTTATACTCCTTCTGGAACTTTCTTTGCACGGTTACAGGTGATTTTGTCTCGAAATACCATTCGAGAACCTTGCATTCCTGCTCTGTTGATAAAGCGGGTGCCATTTTTCAACAATGCGATTTCCATGCAGCGTCGTTGCAACAATACAAACTCCAACTATTTAGAAATTCGATATGGCGCTCATATTCTTTCAATTGTTTATCCCTAATGCACGTCATTCGAGTGAAATGGTCAGAAATTGACTGAATCACCCGGTACATGCTAAAATAAAAAGAAACCAACAATACGAAAATCAAAATTTAAAACTAAGCATCTAAAATAACATGAACAATTTTAACTTTTATTTTGTTTAATGTGCATGTGAACTTAGAATAACAATAATTTTTTCATTTTACTTAGATGGCATGTGGGTGAGTGGGAGGAATGCTCTGCTTCCTGTGGAGGAGGAGTAGAATTCCGTGTCGTTTATTGCCAACAAATAAAACAAGGTGACACTCCAAGTATTGTGAACCAAAATCTCTGTCTTAAATCCGCTGGTCCTCGACCAATGCATATCCGGGCATGTAACGAGGGCATCAAATGTCCTGAATGGCATGCGGGACCATGGTCTTTGGTAAGTTGATTTTGAATATGAAAAAAAAATATCTAATAGCAAAGTTAATACAAAAACTGTGATCTATAGAAAGTTAATAGCAATTACAATTTAACAGGAAGCTATAATTTAATATTTTAAAATGTTAAATAATAACCCTTTGTGTATAAATTATAGTGTAACAAAATGTGTGGTGATGGTGTGAAATCAAGACTGGTGACATGTCAGAAGAATGTTAATGGAACAATTCATGTGTATCCTGATTTTGCTTGTGATTCTGATAGGAAGCCACAGACAAAATTAAAATGCAACAGTGGACCCTGTGAAGGTGTTGATTGGATAGTTTCTGATTGGAGTGGGGTAATATATGATATTCTTTTATTATCAAAAACCTAAAAAAATAACAGTACTCCTCCCCAAGTCTACTGAGGCCTTACGAGCTCGGGGAATTTGCTGACTAGGAGAAATTCAAAATGGCAGATGAACTCCCTTCCCAAAAGGAGGAATGGAAAACTGTAGATACTTTTCTTCGCAGAATGAAAATTAGGAATTCTAAATTAAGCTAATTGGTATCATTGTTCACTATATGGAAAATATCATTGGACCACTAATTGCTCAGAATTTACCGTATTTACCTGAATCTAAGACGACCCCTCAAAAATTTGCAAGTATTTCAAGAAAAAAAAAATTTTAAGTCAAAAACTGAACTATATGTACTCCCACAGTATTGAAATTCTTTAAGAGTGTGTCTAAAATTTTGGAGCCAACAGTTCAGTCACTGTTGAGCCCGTCACAATGCTCATTTTGGAGACACCAGTGACTGACTCGAAATTTTGACTATGTC
>JAHWFO010020008.1:0-12091 GCA_023313115.1 Rhysida immarginata | reverse complement strand
GAACAAGAAAATTTGCTGAATAACCAAACTTCGTTTGAAAGGGACACGTTAATTGATTTCTTAATAGACCGGAAACGAAAAACTCCTTGCAAACCCAATTACGACACCAACTGGAAATGAGCCTTCTAATAGGTCCGCCTAATAATCACCAATGAGAAATTATGTAATCCACCAGCCAGGGATCTGGAACTTTGTCTTTAGCCCTGACTGGTGTAAAACTACTCTTGTAAGCTATATAAAGAACTGTCGACGATTATTTTACTTGTTACAATCTAGCCAAGCCTTGACAATGGTGTAAACCGAAATGCGTCGGCATAATAAAATTGTATCCGCATCGTTATTTGGACTCCGTTTATTCATCTTGAAATTTCTTTATCGAGGGCTGCTGTTAACTCCGTTCTGGCTGATATACATAATTTCGGTGTTCCCAACTAGTTCACCTATGAAAAGCTACTTCGGAAGAGACCCCACCCCAGCCATTCACCTGACACAGTCAAAACGATGGTAGCACAGGAAAACCCTCTGACACAGAAGGCCATGGCTCAGAAGGCAGGAACATCTGCATCAATGGTAAACCACATAATTAAACACACTTAGGCCTGTGCGAGTTCATAAAGCCAGGGTTCATGCTCTTAATTGATGTCATATCTGCAATGCAAAATCAACGCTTGCAAACTCTAGGAAGGCTACCTTGCGGGCGAGAAATTGCGGTTGTGTCAGTTGGATGAAGCATGGGTTTACTCACAGATTGTGGTAAGGTTAATGCAATTGCCTACCTTCCAGCAGATGTGAAAGACTGATTGGGTGTGCAAATGTTGTGAAAGTTTTCTGAAAGACTTCATGGTGGTCGCGAGGTACTGCTCAAAAGGACAGTTGCAACTTCGTCGGGTGGAGAGAAACGCCAAGCAAATTACTACCAGGAGAATATTTGAGACCCTTTACACGAAGGAGATCCCAGCATTGTATGAAGAGGAGAGCAACAATGTTTGTGTTCATCAAGATAAGGCGTCCAGCCACACTTTGAGTTCTACACAGAATTTCATGACACAAATGGAAGAAGAGATCGGCATTCGTGCAAAACCCTTCTCTGCTCTTCCTGTCAAGTCAACTGAAGCCTCCTCCATGGACTTTTGTGGCTTTGGGCTTTTCAAAAGGGGTCTCAGAAGGCATTGCCTCAAAACCATCGCTGGACTTTGGAAAGAGTGCAAGGAAGTATAGAACAAAATTCCTCTCGCCGTCCTGCAAAGAAATCTGCTAGCTTGGAATTTATGCTGCCGGGCGATTGGCAGGAACCAGGGGAAACACACAGAACATAATCGGTGTGGAGAAGATGCTTCATGTTATGTGACGATCATCCAAAATCAGCTAAGTTAAGGAGAAATGATTCTTTGTAAAAGTAGTCTTCTTTACCACAGCAAAGCCTCAAGTCAACCAAGCATCTGACATGACCTCAGCATAAAATTAATGCTATAATCATCCTTTGAATCAAATATTCAGGCAGCACAGAACGCAGTCTATGTTTCATTTAAACAACCCTTATAACAACAAAATATTATTCAGAAATGTTTTAGAACTAAATAACATGTTTATTTTCAGGATGCGCTTGTGAACATGCTCCATATGGTTGTTGCCTGGATGGAGTGACAATAGCACGAGGTCCAAATAATGAAGGTTGTGGATGTGAAGCATCACAACACGGCTGTTGTCCCGATGGCATAAAGCCTGCTAAAGGTCCAAATCACGAAGGATGCAAAGATGAAGTTACCTCACCAAGCAAACCTGGAGGTGAAATTTATCCAATAATTTAAAGGGGAGGTCCACCCAAAATGAAAGTATGGTTAGATATCTTTAAATAATGTTGCAGCGTATTCTTCTTCTCTTCTTCAATCCTTAGCTGGTGGCTGGATTAGGCAGTTGGCCATGCAGCCAGTATGCTGATATAGGTACCACGGGGATTTTGGAATTGCTCTAAGATGTTCTTCCATACTTTATGATCCATGGCAGCCGTTCTAGCCTGGTTAAGGCCAAGACGTCAGCTCTTCAGGTCGTCTTCCACCTGTTTGGCCCACGTATTCCTAGGTGTGGTCTGTTTAATTCTTCATTGAGTGGGTCGTTGTCTCCAAAGGAGTCTGGATGGTATTCTGTTCGTGCCCATTTTGCACACATGACCAAACCATCTTAGCCTTTGCTTCTGAATTTGATCGGCGATGGCTGGTTGCTGTTGGCATCTTGCATAGATGGTTCGGATAGAATCAGAGTCTGGAAGAGTCAAACTTTGGCCTTCTTCCACAAACGAATGCCGCGGCTGCCTATCCAATTACGCTGTGGATGCCACTTTTTTTCTCCAGGACCAGCGACCCAACATATTTGAAGTCCTGCACTTGCTCATTCTGGATGCCCTTGAGGTAGACGGTTGCCTGGAATCTATCTGTTGTCAGGATCTTCGTCTTGTCCGCGTTGATCTTCAAGCCCCACGGCTGGGTGATGCGGATGATGTCATAGACTATGTGTTTATTTAGTTGATGAGGAGACTGTAAAGAAACCAATAAAATGACATGAATAGCCAGGAATTCAGCAACATGCGAACAGCGAGAGGGGAGCTTACATAAGTTAATAATTTTTGTCATTAAAGAGGGATGAGAGTGACTCACCTTATATTGTGTCGTAACAAGCACCTAAGTTCTCCTCTGCATAGGCTAGTAGACCCCACGGGGCTATGATCCAAAGTATCCTTCCAATGTGAAATTGAAGTTCTCTCTCCTGTTGCAAAATACTCAGGGTCGGTGTGGCTGGGAAATCTTGGAGATATACCAGTTAAAATGAGTAGAGCACTGTGGCGTCTACGCTGGTAAATCTCGACCAGGCCAGCTGCTCGGACGCGACACTCAATGTGGTCGATTCGTCGGAAGGCGTCGTGGCTTCCCCAACGTGAAACGGCCTTTCCTCCCCGTTCGAATCCAAATTGTTGTGGCTCGAAGGCTCGTGGCTACAGAACAGCAATTCCGGCGACGTTCGCACTGGACTCTGCTCCTCTCCACCTTCCAACGAACTGAAGACACTGAAGCAAAAATCTCATTAGCGCAATTTGCTATAGTCAGACTCTGCAGTGCGCTAAGTGGTTGTAAAAGTCCCTCAGTCCTTCAGCTGAGTCTTTCTCGATTTTGCTGAGAGCGTGGAACCGATCTTTGGCTACGGTTCTTTTCGTTCCGCTCTTCTTGGAATCTCTCTTTACGAGGTCTCGAGTCACTCTCCCCTTTAACAAACTTAAGTTTCGCGCTCCTCCTCTCAGCACTTCGACGCACGGACTTATTTGATTTCCCTCCAGTCAGCTGTTCGCTATATTGCTTGTTAATTAATGGTTTGGCTTTCTGAATCATTCTGTCGCTAGATGGAGGTGAGCGCTCCTTCCTAGACTGCTTTCGGATTCGGTCTTTGGAGGCAAATCTGTGAAGGAGGACGAGAAGTATTATGTTTACCTTCTTGTATCTCCTTGTTTTTGACACAATCGCTAATTTGTAGAGGGATATCGGACTCTGGCTCAGACATGTAGGGCTGTATCACTTCTCTATAATTTCCAATTTTTAGAAGTTGTTATCGATCCATTATCAAAACAAAATATACTTTCAGATAACCCTTTAAGATTACTAAAATTTAGACACAATCCATATTTGGCTGGACTCCCCCTTTAAGTAATATTTACTGCTTATGAAGATTTAACAAACATTGCCTTATACACTGTCTTATCAATGAATTACGAGGTGCATTCAAGTTCTAAGGCCTCCGATTTTTTTTCTAATTAACTACTCACCCGAAATCGATGAAACTGGCGTTACTTCTCGACGTAATCGCCCTGCAGATGTACACATTTTTCACAACGCTGACGCCATGATTCCATGGCAGCGGCGAAGGCTTCTTTAGGAGTCTGTTTTGACCACTGGAAAATCGCTGAGGCAATAGCAGCACGGCTGGTGAATGTGCGGCCACGGAGAGTGTCTTTCATTGTTGGAAAAAGCCAAAAGTCACTAGGAGCCAGATCAGGTGAGTAGGGAGCATGAGGAATCACTTGAAAGTTGTTATCACGAAGAAACTGTTGCGTAACATTAGCTCGATGTGCGGGTGCGTTGTCTTGGTGAAACAGCACACGCGCAGCCTTTCCCGGACGTTTTTGTTGCAGTGCAGGAAGGAATTTGTTCTTCAAAACATTTTCGTAGGATGCACCTGTTACCGTGGTGCCCTTTGGAACGCAATGGGTAAGGATTACGCCCTCGCTGTCCCAGAACATGGACACCATCATTTTTTCAGCACTGGCAGTTACCCGAAATTTTTTTGGTGGCGGTGAATCTGTGTGCTTCCATTGAGCTGACTGGCGCTTTGTTTCTGGATTGAAAAATGGTATCCACGTCTCATCCATTGTCACAACCGACGAAAAGAAAGTCCCATTCATGCTGTCGTTGCTCATCAACATTGCTTGGCAACATGCCACACGGGCAGCCTTGTGGTCGTCCGTCAGCATTCGTGGCACCCACCTGGATGACACTTTTCGCATTTTCAGGTCGTCATGCAGGATTGTGTGCACAGAACCCACACAAATGCCAACTGTGGAGGCGATCTGTTCAACAGTCATTCGGCGATCCCCCAAAACAATTCTCTCCACTTTCTCGATCATGTCGTCAGACCGGCTTGTGCGAGCCCGAGGTTGTTTCGGTTTGTTGTCACACGATGTTCTGCCTTCATTAAACTGTCGCACCCAAGAACGCACTTTCGACACATCCATAACTCCATCACCACATGTCTCCTTCAACTGTCGATGAATTTCAATTGGTTTCACACCACGCAAATTCAGAAAACGAATGATTGCACGCTGTTCAAGTAAGGAAAATGTCGCCATTTTAAATATCTAAAACAGTTCTCATTCTCGCCGCTGGCGGTAAAATTCCATCTGCCATACGGTGCTGCCATCTCTGGGATGTATTGACAATGAACGCGGCCTCATTTTAAAACAATGCGCATGTTTCTATCTCTTTCCAATCCGGAGAAAAAAAATCGGAGGCCTTAGAACTTGAATGCACCTCGTATGACCAGCACCCCTTCAAGGCACACGCATGGTTCGCCCCAACAACGATTACGCATTACAAAATTTGCATAACAGGCTGAGAAAGCTTTAAAGCTGGTGCATCAAACAGCAGGTGCACAAGCCTCAAGATGGGTAAACGTCCGGACTTAACGAACATCCAAAAAGGGATGATAATAGACTATAGCAGCAAGGGTGGCACCATCTCCGATAAGGCGTGATTTGTGAACTGTTCACGGTCCGCTGTAGTGAAGGTGTACAAAGAGTGGACAACAGGGACCGAAATCGCGCCCCAACGCCATCACTGTAAAGGGTCACGAGCCATCGACCAACAGAGTGAGTGGCGCCTACGACGACTCGTAAAAGGTGACAGGAGAGCCACAGTCCATTGACAGACCACCAAATTCAACAGTGGTACCAACAGATGTGTATACGACATAACCGTCGAACGCACCCTGCTAAGGATGGGCCTGAATCGTCGACGACGCCTAGACTTTGCACGTGAGCACCGCCATTGAACCACAGACGAGTGGGCTAAGGTCGCCTTCTCCGACGAGTCATGGTTTTTGCTCCATAACTTTGACGGGCGATGGCGAGTGCGTCGTGAACATCATGAAAAGAGACTGCAGGAGGCTATTGCGGGCCGGAAACAGGCTGGTGGGGGTAGTGTGCTTGTGTGGGGGATCTTCTGTTGGGAGTAGTTAGGTCCACTGATTCGTCTAGAGAACAATTTGAATGCCTCTGGCTATCTGTCAGTCGTAGCGGACCAGGTGTACCCGTACATCCTATGATGTTCCCCTAATGTGATGGTGTGTTCCAGCAGGACAATGCACCCTGCCACAAGACACGGCTCCTTCTGGATTAGTTCGAGGAACACTCTACTGACGTTTGAGTGCTCCCTTGGCCTGCTAATTCGCCGGACATCAGTCCAATCGAACATATGTGGGAGCATCTTGATCGCCTATGACTCTCGAAACTTTGTGGACAGCGCTTCAAGCGGAATGGACTGCCATACCATCGGACACATATTGCGCACTTCTAGCAGCAGTTATAGCGGCGAAGGGTGGCTACTCCCATTACTAAGCGGGTGGTCATAATTCAGTGATATGACACTGTGTGTCTACGCAAGCAGGCAGATATTTAGATTAGATGAACCACTTAAAGTTAAATATTATTTGTTTGTAATTTGTTTTATTCAGAGGTATGTGGACTACCTAAGGAGAGAGGTGGATGCAGCAATTTTACAGTGAAATGGTTTTTTGACATGGACTATGGTGGCTGTAGTCGGTTTTGGTATGGAGGCTGTGATGGGAATGAGAACAGATTTGATACTCAAGAAGAATGCGAAGAAGTTTGTGTAGCACCTGAAGGAATGGGTAAGGACGTTGTTACTATTCTGGTTAAAAAAAAAAATAATAAACACTTAAAGATGATAATGTTCGATAACCCTGTGCCTATAGGCTTTTACCCTAACAAACGTACTCTTAAATTTACATGCAGATGCTTGCCATCTACCTAAAGTAGGTGGTCCTTGTGAAGATCATAAAATTTTCTACTACTATGATCACCCAAGTGGTCAATGTGGTCAATTTTATTATGGCGGTTGTCTTGGAAACAATAACAGATTTGAAACTCAAACGGAATGTGAGCAGACCTGTGTCAAAGCTGAAATCCAAGGTAAGATTTTAAGTCAAACAAGTTAAAATCAATTTATAATTAACTCTTCTTCAGCAAAAAAGCTTTCCATATACAGTGGGCGGAAATGAAATGAAACAAATGTAAATACACTGGCGGAAAAAAAAATCCCAACACCACGAAGGACTTGTTAGATGAATGAAATTTGGACAGTATATTCAACTATGGTATTTATTCATTTGATTCAAGTTTCAAGGTTACAACTTATAGGGGGCGCCACTTCAGACTCATGCGAACATGTGTGATAGAGAATGTAAAACATGTCTCGAATATGGGCAGCTAACCCAATTCGAACGAGGACGTGCAGTGGGCCTTCGAGAGGGTGGATTTTCGTTCCGTGCTATTGCAGAACGCATGAGTCGAGACGTTGCCACTTTGTACAACTGTTGGCAGCAATGATCCAGGGAAGGCAGGATCTGAATGACCCCCGGCCACTGGAGACAGGGTTGACCGGCACATCCGTAGGATGGCTGTGGCAAATCGGACAGCAACTGCAGCGGACATTCGGGCTGCTGTGGCACCCAACGTCACTCCACGCACAATTGGGAACTGTCTCCTGGCCAGGAACCTACAAACCAGGCGCCCTGTGGCATGTTTGCCTCTTACCCCTCGACACCGTGCGGCACGTCTTCAGTGGTGTCAAGCCAGAGCGACTTGGAGGGCAGAATGGAGGTGGCAGAATGGAGGTCTGTGGGCTTCACGGATGAAAGTCGTTTCTGTCTGGGTCACAGTGATGGTCGCACAAGGGTCAGGAGGAGGAGTGGGGAAGTCCTGTCACCGAGCTGTATCCATCGTCGGCATACTGGCCAAACCCCTGGCATTCTGGTATGGGGAGGGATTTCCTACGACAGCAGGACCCCCCTGGTGGTTATCCCAGTCACCATGACTGCAAACGTTTACATTCGGATGGTTGTTGAACCCATTGTGCTGCCATTCACGGCTGGTATGCTAGGGGGGGGCTGTTCCAACAGGATAACGTTCGACCCCACACTGCTGGTGCAACCCAATGTGCCCTTCAGGGTATCCACATCCTACCATGGCCAGTACGATCACCAGATCTGTCGCCCATCGAGAACGTCTGGGATATGGTCGGACTGTCGCTGATCTGACCATCCAGGTACAACAGGCATGGAATGCCACACCACAAAATGGCATTCGGCGTCTCTACGACCGTATGCATGCACGCGTGCAGGCCTGCATAAACCAGCGCGGCGACTACAGCGGGTACTAAAGTCCTTGCTTTTCACCATGTACAGACAGGGTGGCGCTGGTGGCACCCCCTATAAGTTGTAACCTTGAAACTTGAATCAATTGAATTAATACTGTATCTGAATATACTGTCCAAATTTCATTGATCTAGCACAAGTACTTCGTGGTGTTGGGATTTTTTTTTCCGCTAATGTATGTCTTGCTTGCAAATTACATTCGTCTATATAAGAAGATTCAGACATGTTAGGTTCAGCAGTCAGGAAGATAATGCCACGCACTAAAGTGTCAGACATTGTGAGGGGACGTGTTTTGGAACTTTTACAGCTGAAATGGTCCACATCAATGATAATTCGTGAGCTTAAACGTTCTAACGAACATGTAAGTGCTAGTACTATCTCTAGAATTAGAAATGAAAGGAAGAAAGTGGCTCAGTCACAGCCGAAGAGGAAAACGACTCGTCGTATGGCGGTACATCCAAGGACTGTATCAAGGGACGAGTTAAAGAAACTCAAAAGAATGCTAGAAAGTGAGAACCCACCAAGTCAGCATGAAATGAGCCGCAAGTTGGGACTCCCGAGATCGACTGTGCGATACCATATTTCAAATACATTTAACATGGTGCTTAGAAGAAAGAGAAAAGTTCATCACCTAACAGAGGCCAACACTGCTAAGAGGCATCGAAGAAGTTGGTTGCTGTACAAATTCCTGCAGAAAAATTTGAGACACGTTGTTACGACTGACGAAGCATGGTTCTATTTATCATCCTGCAATGGTAAACGGCGCGCTTACTACCGAACGAGAAGCGCACATCATACGCGAACATGTGTGACCAGAAAGCCGACATATTCACGTCTACGCATTATTATTATTAGGAGCAAAGATAAATTCTGAGTATTATATCCGGAACATTTTGCAACCGTTTCTGCGATGTGATGCGCCTAAACTTGTGCCACATGGAACAGTTTTCTTGCATCAGGATTCAGGACCTGCTCTGCCTCTCTCAAGACCATTGACTTCTTGAAGACCCAGCAAACTTGGTTCATAACACCTGAAATTTGGATGCCGCAGTCGCTCAACGTGGCCCCTATGGATTATTTCGTATGGGGATACCTGAAGCAGAAATTATGGAAGCGAAAAGTTACTACTGTCAGTGGCCTTAAAAAAGCATTAAAACAGGAGTGGCAGCATTTGCCTCAACGTCTGATCCAAAAAGCATTGGATGCTTGGCCAAAGCATTGCAGACAAGTTTATTATAATCAAGGAAAGCAAATTGAACAGTTTGATTAATGTAGCACAAGAAATAAACTTATTGTAAGTTATCAAATGTGTTTCATTTCATTTCCACCCACCCTCTGTACACTGAATGACCAATTTATTAGATACACCTCTTATGGAAAATGGATCGGCCAACCAACGACACCCAAAGTTCAACCCTCGTGTCTCTTAGACATCTCAACACAAAGCTCAGCGACTGGAATGAGCCCATGCACAACGTTACTGTACCATGGAACAGTGGCGGTATATAATATGGTCAGACGAATCCCAGTTTCATTGTTTCGTGCTGATGGACATGTGAATGTGTGGCGTATGCCCTATGAAGCTATGGATCATGATGGTCAACAAGATTGTATGAGGCAAGAATGTGGCTCAGCTGTGTGGGCCAATATCTCTCCAGAACAATCCCAACACCTCGTAGAGTCTTTGTCTCGATATGTTACTGCAGTTTTGAGGGCTCACATAGGAGCAATTCACTCTTAACATCACATAAAGTGCCTTCTCATGACTTTGGCCACTCAATTTATGTGACGATTTACAACATTAATTAAATTGAGCCATATGCTTTTGTTCAACTCTCTAAAATTCCATGCAAACTATCAAGACTCAGATGACTCAACCTTGCTTTTTAGATGAATTTAGAGATTTAAATTACGGTACTTAACTTACAAGTATTAGGGCCAGTCAAATGAAAATGATGGGCGTTAAGGGAAGCATCCCGTCTATACACGAGTTGACAGATTCCCTTCTCATAAAATTCCCTTGGCTGCTGAAGTAGAAAAGCCGTGACTTCCTGTTGGACCCCGCATCCGACGTGAATCGTTATCCTTTCAAATGTCATTTCAATGGCCCGAAAAACATTAAAATCGCACGGTGCCATGTCAGGACTGTAGGGAGGATGCTCTAGGACATTTCATCGCATCCTCATCAGTTGCTCCATTGTCCTGTTGGCTGTATGACATGTGGTTTTGATATGAAGCAGGGTTACTCAAGTGGTCGGCATTCTGACCCATTTGTTCTTGATGGCCACTTGCGAAAGCTACAGAGTTTTGCAGTATCAATCCAAATTAATGGTATTGTCCTTAGGAGCCGTTCCTCCTTCCTCGCGTTTTGGATGACAAATGCTATTACTCTATCTCACGTCTTGCTTTGCGAACCGCATACAACCAAGTTTTATGAACACTAACGAATCGCGTGATTACCTAATATGTGTACGCATTGTGCCCGTATGCTACAACGCATCTCCGCGCGCATATTCTTGCTGTCATTTCTATAATCTCGTTTTTATTTGAAATATTTTATATAATTTTAGTACTTTTCATTAGAATTTTTTTAAATTGTATTAGATCCTTGTTTGCATCCAAAAGCTGAAGGCCCCTGTCATGGTGAATTTCTACGATGGTATTACAACAAAGAGAGTGGAACATGTTCCCAATTTCGATTTGGTGGTTGCAAAGGAAATCAAAATAATTTTGAAAGTGAACAGATTTGTATTCAGCAATGTGCATCAAGGCATGTTAAAGGTAGAATTAATTTGAACTTTTCTATATGTTGCATACTTGTTGATATTACTGTAGAAATATTAGAGAGAAAAGGTTCCAGAATTAGCAATATGGTAGCGTTTATTTGTAAAGCCAACGTGTTTTGAGGAATAATCCCATCTTCAGGACTATGAAACGACTACAGTGAAGCAGACCTAGGCTGCCGAATTAGGTAAACACAAGTAGTTGTACAGAAATAAAGATTGGCTAAACAATTAATACAAAAGAAAGGCCAATGGTAAACAATAATAAGGGTAAGGGTTGCTCATCCGTAAAGTAAACAAAAATAATTGGCAGGGCAAAAGTTCAAATGGGGCAAATGTCCAGCTGGTGTCAATACTGGCTTGGTGCTATCGAAGAATATTGCTTCCTGGCATTGTTTTACAAGAACGAATAAAAGTCAAAATGAGGCGAAAATCAAGATTGGCTTGGTGCTACCAAAGAGTGCCGATTCCTGGTAGATCGGTATAAGATGTTGTTAACATCGTCAAAGATGGGGTTTATTTCAAAGTTGACTTAATTGTTCAGTACAGAGGGTTGAGTACGTTACAACTAAATGATTTGCAAGTGTCATAAGTCTATGATAAACCCTGCCGCCATGTTCAGTGATGTTCTAGCTGGTGCCCATGGTGTCGAACTATGGTTCTGCATCACAGTTTCCATTCAATAAGACTTCGCCGCAGAGAATTTAGGTCGAAGTGTGGCCACCCCTCTTCACAGGCTTTCCATAGACCAACCAATGTACGTGGTCGTCTACTTCCAAGGGCACGTTTCAGCGTCCAAAGCCGCAATAATCCATGGGGGATGCGTCTGGAGATTTCAGGAGTACGTCTTCAAACGGAATGAATATATGCCAGTCTCCTGCTCTAGTGTTCGCAAATGGGCGACCATTGACTTGGATGTATGACACGCAGCTTTATCCTGATGCACCAATACCAGGTTTTGGATGCTTAACCAGTCAGAGATTTTGTGGATTATGTTGCGTACCATTGACTGTGATATCCCTACCTAATTTGCAACAGCCCTTTGAGTTTTGGGATTTTCTGCAGAGATGAGACGCTCGACTTTGGCTACAACCTCTGGTATTCTGTTTGGAGTGGGTCGTTGTCTTGAGGGTCCAGGTTCATCCAACGTTGCTGGTATATACTGGTATAGCAGTTTTTCTGTTTTGATTCCTGCCTTTGAAATGGCAAGACCCCTGGATATGCGTTCTTTTATAATCATGGAATAGGACCACTTCTCATCGGAAAGTGCATTTATATATCTTTCCCAATATCTGTCGATTTTTGGCGGCATTCTC
>JAHWFO010020004.1:52566-70073 GCA_023313115.1 Rhysida immarginata | reverse complement strand
TTAATATTTAAAACATTCCAAAGGAATTACAAGTCAAGCAATACATATCAAAAATATACGAGGCCTGTCCGGAAAGTATCCGGTTTGAGGCTACAAAAAGTACGGTTCAAATCACCTGTCAAAATTTCATGGCAGATACTTTTGGATATTCCAACATCTTCGGCAATCTCTGTCACAGTGAGAAGACGATTTGATTGCACGAGTTGACGAACCTGTTCTATTTCTTGACGTTGAAGGCCGACCAGGCCGAGGATCACTTTGTGACGATTCTCTACCCTCCTTAAAGCGCTTGAACCATTAGAAAACCTGTGTGTGGCTCATAATATCATTTCCAAATGCTTGTTTTAACAATTCATAACACTCCGTTGCGGTTTTACCAATTTTAAATAAAATTTGATGCAATGTCGTTGCTCAATGTTTTCTGTCATTTTTACCACGCGACGAGAAAAGAAAAACGTTCCGCTTTTGTGTGTTACAACAATGACACGCGACACTCTTAACACCTGCAAATTTCGCTACGTCATCAGCAGAAATGTCACACAATCCGGATAGGATTAAGGTGCAGCGAGTTCCACTTTTTTTTGTAGCCTCAATCCGGAAACTTTTCGGACAGGCCTCATATGTTAAAATATACACAAGATTAAAAGAGAACAAAAGTAATATGCACAATCAAATCAATAGAAAGCACATTTTTTATGGGAGAAAACTTTAACAATTTAAAACTAAACTTCACTTCTCTGATTTAAAATCACATAATCAATGATAGTTGATCTAAACTTTGTACAAATACGAGGAGATATTATTTTTAATATTATTTTATGTCTGAGTTTGTAAGGCAAATCATTCCATAAAGAAATAGCATTATAAGGGAAATGACCCTTTAAAAATTAAGATAGCATTAGACTTATACGGAATCTCAATTTTTAATTGTCTCATCTTTCTATATTGATTACCAACGATCAACCATTCACCAAAAAAGCTGCCGGGTGACCTTTTAAGGATAAGAGGTAGACAAGTTCTACCAATAGAACAATACGACGAATAGACATTAAAATACGTATCTGGTAAATTATCAGAAAGAAGTGGGATCATAATACTGTACTCACTTCTATCTGGTAAACTTTACAAACGTACGTGATAAAAGTAGATTTGTTTAAATTATAAAACCAGCACGAAGTACCTGATTATAGGCGACTTTTATACGAGTTGAATTACCTTTATAAGTGCTGGCCCATATAATGAGAGTATAGTGCAATTTTGAAATAACCTTTGCCTGGATAACCGTTCACAGCTCAGCCTTACACAAGAACTTTCATAGGCGTCTCATCAAAAGCTTTGACGGTGAAGAAAGATTATGATACCGTTAACTTAGGCGTTAAAACGGAGTCGGGTGTCAAAAACAAAACCAAGAATTTTAATAGTTTTGTTACAAGTGGAAGTCTTAGAACAAATAATGCTGTTAAATATATCTTTATTGAGTTTCATACCATGATCGTTTGTTAGTAGCTCCTGAATCCTGGGTTATTTAAAATGGTTTAAAAACCGTTCATTCTTTAAAATATAATGTACCAGGTCATCAAAATGGAGGCTCAAAATATTAATATTTTTTATTATTAATATTTTTTTTATAAAAAACTTATGTCCAGCCGGCTGGACAAATGGTCTTAATTGAAAAAATAAAATACAAATAATTGAACAACATTTTTATTTGGAGTTTTATTGTGAAAACTAATCAAATAATTGAACAATTTTACTTGTAATTTTATTTACATTGTATAAAGTTTGTCAAAGCATTGTCTGTTATTTTGATTACATAAAAATATTTTACATTTTTTACACACGAATCTGCTTTTCTTCGTGCACCCTTTTAGACGACAACTTTGATAATTATTTCTTTCAGCTAATGGAAGAGCAATATGTTCGGCTCCTGATTTCCTAATTTCTTTCAGGGGTACTGGAGTAATTCGTGCTCGCTTGTTTGAAGGACTGGCATTTTCTTCTTCGTTGTTTTCATGTGATTTGCGAACATTTCCTACAGTAAAAGCAAGTGCTTCTGCTATGTAAAAACGAAAATCCAATTAATTCATTGTTTTTCTATTGTCTCCAAAAAATTCTCTCTCTAGCTTGTATTGGAACCAGCTATTTGTAATAGCCAAATCAATAAAATGGAAGAAAACTCTTACAGGCCACTTCCTTGTTCTCATATTTATTCTCTAATATGAAATCACGCGATCACAAAGATTAATTCCTCCCATATTTTTATTATAATCTGCGACGGTTTTTGGTTGTGTGACAGTTATATACTTTTTTTATCCACACGTGAATACCTTTTCACGTGCCCAGCAGGCTGAACACCTACACATGCTGATAATAGAATTACGGATCGATTATCCATTCATTTTACAGCTGTAACTGCTTGTTCAGCATTTAGTAAAGACTATAAAGAACCCCTCCCATCCTTCCTCAAATCCTTATCGGATTTCAGGTGTCGTTTCCCATGGGAAGCGAGAAACTGTTACAGTTCACGTAACGTAAATTTGTTTTTCTTAAAACCGTTTTAACAAAAGAACAGATATTAAATATCTGTCTACATATATTCTAATTCCAGCTTGCAGATTTTTAGTTAGTCTTTTAACAATTGTACCACCAATACCCAGGCCTTTCTCGGTTTGTCCTTATGCCAAGTCGTACTTCCTTGATAAATCTCAAAATCTAACACAAGTCCTGAAGGTGCAGCTAGAACGAAATTTTTTAAACCAACTGGATTTGGTTTTCCAGGCACATACTGCCTCAATGATATAGTGCCAGTGAATGGTATCATCTGCTCATCAACAGCAGCATGTTCTCCATGTGGTAAATTTAAACATAGAGCTCTAAATCGATTTAAAATTGGTCGTACTTTCCAAAGTTTATCCTTTTCCTTAACATGTTCAAGAACATCCAAATTATTTACCAGATGAAGATTATTTCGTAATCTGAACATTCTGTCTCGTGGAATCTGAGTGACAATTGGTATGTTAACCCCAGTGTTATAATACATGCGAAGTTGTGGCAATCGAAAACACCCATCATGATATGTGCTGCAACAAATTTTTTTATTTCTTGATTTGTGCATTTCAGTTCCTTAAATGGTGGTCCTTGCAAAGTTTTAATATTTGTTTCATTGCTGACAAGATCCCAGAATTCATCATCATAATATTGAGAGAAATAATCAAACGGAGTCCAGTCGATATGTGTTTCATCAAAATTTGACTGATTATCATAACTTACTAAATTGCTCAAGTCTAATTCACCTGGTTTCCATTCACTTTCCTGTCTGTTTTGATTCGCATCCTAATTAAATATAAATTAGAAAGTATATAAAATAAAATTAAGCACATTTTTCTCTAAAATCAAGAAACTGGAACAAGAACTTACGGGAAGAAGTGTTTCATCTTCATCTGAATCTTCCTCGCTTTCACTTTCTGGAATATCAGGTGAATTTACATGCCAGTCTGAGTCATTTTCAGAATCAGTTAGGTCAATATCACTGTCTTGCATTGCCTCCAATAGTTCTTCAGTAGAAGTGGCTCTAAAGTTGAAAATTTTCACAAAAGCATACAACACTTCCGTTTGACATATAAACAAACTGAATCCAACTGTCCAGCCTGTTGTCGAAATTTTCCTCGTGGATACGGAGTGGCGGCGCGTCGCTGGAAGAAAACAGTCGGCACTAACGAATCGTCGACGAACATCTTTTCGTGCACCATAATGCTCGAGGCCGTTATGATCCTTGTTTACGAAAATTATGTACGCTCTAGTGGCAAAAGTTCCAAAACGTCACGTTCCACTAAACAAAATCTCTGATCTACCGACGCCAAGAATATAGCAGAAGTTTGTAGCACACTTCACTTTGGTTATTTACATTTACTTCCGACGAATGAGCAAAAGGGGTAAGTACAGTTCATACGAAGAGCCTTGAATTCTTTCGGCGTCTGCCAATTTTTTGGGGTGAGTTGCTATCTTTGCTGAACACCACTCCTACACAAACTTGGACGTAGACCAGTCACTTAGAGAAAAACAACCACTCGACGTATTTTTTTCTTACGCTCAACGTTGCGTTCCAAATCAACGGAGGGGAAGCCGGGTCCTTCTTCTCCGTGCTACTCGTTCGTCCATATGTTTAGTTTTACATATTGTCTCTTTCTTCCATTCCAAACTTCTTCCCCTTATCGCCAAACTGACAACAACGCGTCCTCAACAACGGTAAACATGACTAATGCATATATCTTTGCACGACCTACTGGATACTATCTTTGTATCCAGTAGGTCGTGATCTTTGGGCGAGGTCAAAAATGCACTAACCGAGTTGAGTTAGTGAAAAAAATCATTGTTGCTACGATAGTCAACAATGTTAACAATCGAGCAATAATCATTGGCTCACTAACCCAACTCGGTAGGTGCATTTTTGACCTCGCCCATTGTTTCAAAATTCCGAACGTTAAAGGACATTGTTGAGGCTCGCAAAGTAACAATAACAACGTTTTGTCTCAAATAAAATCAAATTCCGTCAAAAACTTTTACGACCAACTGTCAATATTGCTATTTTTTTGTATATATTGTTGGTCCGTGCATAGTGTGGGTGAATTCGTGTTAATACCTATTGTTGCACACACTTTGGCTTGCATTGTTGCTAATGAGATACTTCTTTTTAATATGCCCTACCATCATTATGAATATCGATTTGTTATGGATAATTATTATATTTTCGAAATCTGTGGTAGACAGTGACCTTCCTCTTGCACTGAAGATCAAGTGTTCGCAAAATTTCATCAAGATCGGAATAAAGCTGTACATTTGAATAAGACATAAACAAACCCACAAACATTCTTCTTTATATATGCAGCGTGAGTCAAAAATCTGTTAACCCCTTCCTATCTTGGATGCGGAAATTTTATTTATTTATTTATTTTTATTTTATTTAATTAATTTAGAATCCAATAGGTCCATCCAGAGCCTGTATGGCCTGAGGTCGACAAGTTGGGTCCCTGGATGGACATGGATTAACGACTGCTGTATGATGGTCACAGCAGCCGGGGGGGGGGGGGGGAGGAAAAGAACTTGAGGGTGCTCTATCTGACGAGGAATCTTTCATCATTTCAAATACGCAAATTAGGACACATCCAAATTCTATCTCGAAAACCGTAAGAGAAACACAAAAAATTCCAATTGCACATTTGTTCAACAGCAAATTCCAAAAATCCCGAAAAACTACACCAAAATCCGATGAGCGGATCACCCACAATCCTCATTGCAAGCTCTGCCACATTAAAACCTTGATTCCTGTCAAGATTGAGGCAAGGGATGAGTGGCCATAGGAGAAAACAAGAGCAACAGAGTCCAAAGCTCCAGGGTTCAAGTCTCGGAAGTAACCACTAAGTGATTTTTTTCCTTCTGAATACCATTTACCAAGCAAGCAAATTATTTCATGCACCATCCTCATCCTTTTCTGGAAAGTTCCGCAATTTACTACAAAATCACCAGTTTCCTGTGCAATTGGTATAAAAGGGTATGTTGAAGCTGAGAAAAAATCAGACCAAAGCAAGATGGCACAGTACACTAACCAAGAAATGATCAACATGGTCCTTTGCTTTGGTGAGGCGAGGCAAAATTATCATGCAACCAGGCATCGTTGAAATGTGTGGAATTATGCTATGGTGCAAGTGGACATCACATTGAACACTATCTGGATTGATGGAAAGACTTACTTTGTATCAGATGACTGTGGGTGAGGATTGTGAGGATTGTGGGTGATCCGCTCAACGGATTTTGGTGAACTTTTTTTGTTTTGTTTGGAATTTACTGTTGAACAAATGTCAATTGCAATTTTTTTGTATCTCTTATGGTTTTTGAGATACAATTTGGATGTGTCCTAATTTGCATATCCGAGATGATGAAAAGTCCTCCATCAGATAGAGCACCCTCAAGTTCCTATTCATTCTCTATATTGGAATTTGCGTAACTACATTGGTATCCAAGATAAGAAAGGGGTAACAGACTTTCGACTCACCCTGTATAGACTAGCTGATAACCCAGCGTCGCCCGGGACATTATTTAACCTTTTCTTGTCCTGCCTCAGATTAAAATGACATCCATCTTTATCACCGTGGAATGCCACTGAATACTTTAGACCCACCTTCCTTCGAAGATTCCCTTGCCGTTGACGTATAAGCTTTTATATCCTGCTGCTCTAGACTAAGGTCCAGTTGTTCAGATGTTTCTAACTCCCGAATAGCTTTTTTGTCTTTTAGTTACAGAGTTTCTCTAATCAATACTCGTCCTTTCTCTTTCCTTTCCAAACATACAAATTGTCTAGACGTTTGTTAGGGAGCTCAGAGAGACACATGTAACTCCTTAGCTTCCTTGATAGACACTGCCTTATCTATGTCCTTTTATTGCATCATCAATTTATGCTCATTTTTAATAATTTCTTGGAAACGAACATTTAATCATCGCATCATCACCACCTCAGTTTTCAAAACATTCACAGTCACACAGATTATAGTTAAAATGTATCGTGGATTTTTAGGGAATGTTTGGATCTGCTGCTCTATCCGGGAACAAGAAACTCTTACCCGAGAACGACTGGTGTCCTTATATACAAAACCCACTACAAGAGGCAGGGGAAGCTGCAGTCACGTCTGGAACGACAAGGTTTCCAAGCACACAAACTTTCGCCCATCATCTGAACATTTGTTAGGGAGCTGAATGGAGACACGTGTATCTCTTTACTTCCTCGACAGAGATTGCCCTATTAATATCGTCTATTATACACTGAGTGATCATATTATTATGACCACCCTGTCAGTATCTCGTTGGGCCACCTTTTGCCTTTAATACTGCGGTGATTCTTCATGGCATTGATTCCACGAGATGTTGGAAGGTGGTGGGAGGAATCTGACACCATGCATGATAGATAGCACTGTCTAGTTGCGCTAGATTGGGCGGTGGTGGATCCAGCCGTCTGATGGTTCATTCGACTTCGTCCCACAAATGCTCAATTGGAGTGAGATCTGGAGATTGTGGGGGCCACCGAAGTAAGGTAAAGTCCCGCTCATGTTCCTGAAACCACTCCTGCACAATACGAGCTCTTTGGCATGGCGCATTGTCTTGCCGGAAGTAGCCATCTCCATTGGGGTACGCTATCAACATGACAGGGTGGACATGATCGGCGACGACACGGAGGTATGCTGTGCCATCCAGACGTTGTTCAACACGTATTAACGGACCCAACGCATGCCAGGAAAACATTCTCCAGACCTTAACACTGTCCGCACAGGCCTGAAGGGTTGTACTCATGCATGCGGGGTCCATGCTTTCGTGCTGTTTCCGCCAGATTCTCACGCGACCGTCTGCATGATGTAACTGGAATCGTGCCTCGTAAGACCACATGATTTGTTTCCAATGCTCGATAGTTCAGTCCTTGTGCTCCTGAGCGAATTGGAGTCGTTTCCGCTTGTTGGCTGCAGACAGCAAAGGTGCGCGAGCAGGTCTTCGGCTTCCGTATCCCATGCGAAACAGTGTGCGGCGGACAGTACATTCAGAGACCGTTTTGGAGGACCCCTGATTAAGGTCAGCAGTGATTTGATGCACAGTTGCCCTTCTGTTATCCTTTACCAGTCGTGACAGTCTCCGTTCTGTCCGATCATCAACCATCCGCGGGTGTCCACAACCACAACCATCGAGAAACAAGGCCTCTGCAGTAAAATATGACGTAGCATAGATAGTGCTATGTTTTTCGTGTTATGCAGAAAAGCGTTGATTTTTTATTGTTTAACTAGCTGATGTACCCGGCGTTGCTCGGGCTGTTTTTTGATGAAATTTTGCAATTTCTGAATGTGAATAAACAGAAAAAAAGAGCACATAAAAAAAGCTTGCGAACTAAAGCCACAGCCAGGGATGAAGAAACGTCAGATCAGATTATGGTTTCATTTTTTCTACTTCCTCCTTCTTTCGAAACTACATACGCAATTATTCGCCGTTTTACTCCAGCACTGCGTCAAACCCACAGCTAAACACAACATTCCAACATGACTGAAGGGCCGTAATTGGAGAGAACAACCATTGGGAGCATTTAAAAGAAGTCTTTTTCGTTTCTTGAAATTGAATTTTTACTATATTAATTCTAAGCTTTTTTCACGTATTCATTTTTTCTGAATATTCACATTCAGATATTGCAAAATTTCATCAAAAAACAGCCCGCGCTACGCCGGGTATATCAGCTAGTAACTAAATCAACCATTAAGGAATGACATAACCAAGTACCGAAAGGCTAAAATAACCGCTGTCACAAAATTTTTGAAACATTTTAAAAATTTCTGAAAATTTTAGAGGGTGTCATAACGGGTGGGCAGCAAGATCTCCGGATATGAACTCGATTGAGCATGTAGGGAAGGAAACGTACATAATAACTTTTTATTCGTTATCATTTTATCATTTCAAGTTGTTTGATATACCACTTGCTATATCTTATCATTGAAAATCATTGATATGAGGGTACCATTAGAGCACGTGCCATTGAATCCATTTCGACCATGTTAACATCAAGTTTCCTATGTTTAACTTTAACTGCCCTATGTTAATATTGAAAGTTTCTATTGGACCATAATGATAACATTAAACCACGAAACTTTCAACCAATTTGGATTTTCATTAATTTTACGTTGTATTCATTTATTAAACATCATTCCAAGATGTTTGATATATTACGTTAGCATTGAAAGTTTCAATGAGCCATAATGGTTTCACTAAACCAGGTGCCTTTGAAACTATTTCGACTAACATTAATTTTATGGAATATTCATTTATGACACATCATTCCAAGTTGTTTGATATTCTACATGCAATATTTTAGCATTGAAACTTCCAATGGACCATAATGATACCATTAAACCACGTACCAATTTGGATAATCATTACTTTTTACATTATATTCATTCATTCTAAGTTGTTTGATATATTACATGCCATATCTTATCATTGAAATTTTTTGAAGGTGTCATAAGGCTTTCATTAGAGCACGTGCAAGTGTATCGATTACGACGATCTTCAAATTGGTTCATGCGCTGAACAATTTGGAAAAAACAGTAATTAATAATGCACATCCCCACAGAATTCCGATGGTGGAGGACTTTCTGCAAAGTGAGGATATGCAAAGCATCGAGTGGATTTCCAAATATGAACTCGATTGAGGATGCATGGGATAAAACGCACAGTCATGGACAAAAAAACGCTCCCTCATTCTCTGCTGCTATATTTTTAAATGAGCGTTTAAAAGAGGATGGTATGATTTTTATTATTTTATAATTTCGAGTTGTTTGATATGCTACCTGTTATATCTTATCATTGAAAATTTTTGAGGGTGTCCTAAAGGCATCATTGGAGCACGTGCCATTGTATTGATTACAACCATTTTCAAAATGGTTCTTATAGTGGAACCATATTTATCAATTGGCGAAAATGGTAATTAATAACCGCTTCTATCTCGTCATTATGATTTCTTTGATGTATTACTATATGTAAACCATTGAAAATTGCTAGGTGGAGTCGTGAAGGTTCCATTTGTGCACGTGCTATTGATCCGATTTAGGTAATATTTGTGATTGGTTCGTGTCATAAACCATATTCATCGACTGACGAAAACAGATTTTGAAAATTTTTTCATAGCCTTGGAAGAGTTAGAGTTTTTAGAACGGACAGACAGACAGGTTTCCCCACACAGAGAGCATAAAGCACCTTTCGGTACTTAATAATCCGTATTAAAACTTCAAATTGTTTTTTTTATTATTATTATTTAAAATTTAAAATTTGCTGATATACCCAGCGTTGGTCGGGCTCTTTTGATAAAAGTTTTGCAATATCCGAATATTCAGAAAAAAGTACACATGAAAAAAAGCTTGCGAACTAAAGCCACAGCCACAGCGTCAGTTCATACTATTGTGCTATTTTTACTCTTTTTCTTTCTACGGCACTGCGTCAAACCAAAGATATCTTCCTTATCGTCTTTGGTCAAACTCACTCAGCTTTTCACAACATGCCAACATGAACGAAGTCGGCCAGAACTGCTGAAGAGCCGTTGTTGCAGAGGCCATTCATTGGCAGCATTTAAGTAGTCTTTTCGTTTCCTGAATGTCAATTTCTTCTGTATGTGTTCATTCTGTAATTCTAAGCTTTTTCCATGCGTGAAATTTCCTTGGACTCTTTTTTGATGAAATTTTGCAAAATTTGATTGTGAATTTTTAGATAATGAAGACTTGGAAAAAGCTTAGAATTCATTTAGTAAAAAATAATTTTGAAGATTCGAAAAGACTTTTTTTTAAATGCTTCCAATGGATGGCCTCTCCCACTTCGGCCCATAAGCAGTTCTGCTCGTCTTCGCTCATGTTGGAATTGTGTATCGCTGAGTGAGTTTGAGAAAAAAATGGAGAAAATGTATGTAGTTTCGAAAGAAGGAAGTTTTATGAAAATGATGCACTGTTTTTTTCATACGTAAATTCACCCCTGGCTGTGGCTGTTGTAAGCAAGCTTTTTTTCATGTGTTCTTTTTTTCTGTTTTTTAAATTTAATTTTTACAAAATTTCATCAAATTAGAGCTCAAGCTTTGGCGAGTTTATGAAAATACGGAACTGAAAGATGTTCGCAACGTAATTGAAATTGAAACCATGCTCGAAGAATTGTTTAACCCCGAGGTGGGCGTGTAAGAGGATAATTAAACTGTTCCCCTCAGGTTTAGTCGTGTTTTTGCATCCCCCTCACCACTGCCTTCTTGGTTCAAATTATCTTTCAATTTCTATCTTCGGCTCTGCGTCAAACTCACTCAACTTTTCACAACATTCCAACAGCGAAGCCGGCATTACAAGCATTACCAATATCTTTGTGTGTCCATTGTTTGCACGATAATGTGAAAATGGAAGAACTCAACTGCAATATATCGACTTTTGATGAGGTCTCGTGGGCCCCTTCAGGCACGTGCACTAATATTAAGAATAGGAACTTAGAGCATGTAATGTATCAATCGATTCGTACCGACGTTCTATAGTCGCGTGGCTTCTCCAAAGTAGAATAGTCGAATAGTATCTGTCCGATATGATTTCAAAAATTAATATGGAACCCATGGAAAATATTTTACTCCTCTTCGTGGAAACTCGATCATCTTTCATTTCTGACACATCTCTTTCACGTTCTTGACGTAGGAACAAGACGCCGCAATTTTACAATCAAATAATCTCGACTACAGACCGACTTTATTTTATTTAGATTTTTTTTTTTTTTTTGATTTCAATAAATGGCTTTTCTATCCGCCGATTTTTTATTATATTGAGAAGAAAAATAGGAAATAATATGATTGTAGATGGAATTTTGAACTTCTTATATAGAAAATTATTTGACTATTTCTTCTTGCGAACGAACTATGACCGCTTCACTCGTGACGTCACTCTTAACTAAAGCTGAGACAAGGTATAGACATAAGGCCTGATAACCGAAGCGCCAAACATTGTTACATCACCATTAGTCGACCATTGTTAATCCTATTTCTACCAATAAGAAGCCCTAACGTTGGTCCACTAATGATGATGTAACAATGTATGACTTTTCCGTTATCAGGCCTTCTGTCTAGGAGGTGTTAACAGAGGCCGGCAAGCCTGAAAGTAGTTCCAAGACTTGCCTCTGGAGAAAGGATTACGATAGATCACACGATATAGATCACACGATATTACGATAGATCACACGATATTACGTCTACGAGAAAAACGATTTTCTCGTAGGCTACGAAGGGAAACTTGAGGTGTGCGAAAGTGTGTAAGAACTAAAAGAGAGCCACGGGGTTCGTCAAGAACTACAAAAAAAAACCGCGATGAAATCAAGAACAAAACGCTTAAAACGTTAAATTAGTTTTGATTTTTTTTTATTACGGATAGAATCCTTAATAAATGTGTTTTTTCTCCTTTGAGTTAATCGACGACCTCGCATAATACTAAGGCCAACTCCGGCGGCCTGATTGTGATTGGCGCACACGCTTTGGGTATTGCGAAAACGGAAAATGAAATTTATCTTTCAGGAGAAACATGACACAACTCTGAAATCTACACTACCAGTTGGCGAACTTTTCTGGTGTTCTTTTTTTAAATTAAATTTTCCAGATTATAAAAAAATTTATGAAATTTTTAAACTAATTTGTTTTAAAATCGTTAAAAAATTAACGTTATTGATTGAAGGAGATTTAGACGTGTAAATCACTTAAACATTATAAAAAATTTTGGGTTGGGAATATTTTTTTCCAAGCAAATTAATGTTAAAGGAATTTCACTTTCACGAGTAAAGTGAAGTGCAGAATAGTCTGAGCCAAATTTCTTACGTACAAATTATTTTTATATGCAGTAACATATTTCTACGTCATATACAGTAACAACCAAAACGTTTTGCTTTTGAAATATAAAATATCGTTATAAAATCCCGTGATTTTTAAATTAGGTTATTTAAAAAAAAAATTTTTAATGATCTACGAGAAAGAGAAGAAATGAAAAGAGTGGGTGAAGCAACGATATTCTAATAGTTGGGAAAAAGAGCAGAAGGAGAATTGAAGATAATCATTCGTTAGAAATTTTCAAACATCCGATTCCTACTTTTGTGGCTAAGTTGCATGGTGCCAACCAACCCTTCAGGAAAAAAAAAAAAACTTTTTTGCCAATTTTTTGAAATAATCATTTTTCATTACTAAATATATTTTTGAACAAATTTTGAACGAACAAATTAATTAAAACAAAATTAAAAAAAAACTCTAAGAATTTTCTTTATTTTTTTTTAAATGATTTACGCTTTTATTTTTTAAATGAATTCTAGTGTTTGTTTATGCACGTAAATGGTGTGCCTTTGTAAATTATAAAATTTACTAAATAATCGGTTACAGAACATACACACAAATCTCTCTTTTTTTCGCCATCTCCACGAACGTAGGTTTGTGTGAGGAGCAGGATGGCTTTCTCTACTCTCGTGGACTCCTCAGACAACTCAGAGCACTTTCAGTTTCAGTTCCCTACGTTCAGTGACGTGATAACGTGTGATCATTTGACCAATCACATAGCGGAGCAGTTCCTTTCTCCAGAGGCAAGTGTTCCAAGGATGCGACACTACACGCCATCTGTTGAGAGAAATCATCAAAGGAAAACATTAACTATCGTTACGAAACAGTATCCGCCATCTGTTGAGAAAAATTTCAACTGTGTGTAAATTTTTACCTAAGGAAATTAAAATTATACGCTGTTTCACTATATGAATAAAAACTTTTTAACAAAAAAAATTAAACCAATGAAAAAAGAAACGGAAAACAGAAAAATAAAATAAATCTTTTTAGTATTAATAATGATTAATAAGTAAATTTCTAACCTATTGTAAGTACCTAACTAATTTTGAGTCGGCGCCATGCATACTAACAGTCAAGAACATTAATAATAGCTTTCTCTTCTTCTTTACACAGCCTTTAATGTAGGTAGTTACATTAGTTTAGAAATTTACTTATTAATCATTATTAATATTAAAAGGATTTATTTTATTTTTCTCTTTTCAGTTTCTTTTTTCGTCGGTTTAATTTTTTTTTGTTAAAAAGTTTTTATTTTTTTAATTTTTTGTGGCTAAAGTCTACAAATTCTTATATTATCTACTAAATTTTGTTTACTATTACTTACTTACTCACCTTACTTGAACTATTAACTGATCTAGGAAATAGTTATGTACTTTAACAATTACTTGTTATTTATATAATATAAATAATTAACTTGTTACAAAACAACAATATTTTTATACCAACATGGGCAGGCCTACAAAAAATACTGCTTGAGATGTATTTAGAAGAATCTCACAATGAGAAAAAAAATGAGGTGTGGTCACCACCCGACTTTCTTATACATAAATGACCTGGTCCAAATTCAGAAAAAAATTGAACAACTGTCTAAAAAATCTACTTCCGAAAGAAATTTTAAAAAAGTTTGTGAATAAAAGTTACTTCAAATTAGCTTCAAAACACTTTGGTATAGATTCCAAATTTGCCTATACCATTTTATTTCGCAAAAAAAACAAACTCTATTTTGATAAGAATAAAACTGGTACTTCAGGTTGGAATTTCGAAAAATTTTCTTAACAAAGGTTGTTAAAAATTAGCTTCTAAACACTTTTGTATACTTAACAAATTTTCCTATACCGTCTCATTTCGCCTGAATCATCCAAAAACTGGATTTTGATAAGAGTAAAACTGGTACTTCCGGTTGGAATTTTGAAAAATTTTCTTAACAAAAGTTGTTTATAATTGAAATTGGAACACGTTTTGATCCATACAAAATTTTCATAAACGCAATGTCTAACGAGATATTTCAAAATTTATATTTTGGCGCTTGAGTAAACTGATACTTCCGGTTCACTGATTCCACTGGAAAACTAATCAGACCTCCAGAGGAAGATTATAATCTTAATTTAAAGTTTGGTCTCGATGGCTTTAGCCGTTTGGACGCTAGCGTGGACACACACACAGACATATTCCAGAAATCACTTTTTTCGTAATCTAGAGACCCTAAAACGTGAAGATCAAAGAACAGTGTTGCCAGATATTTCTACCTCGAAAATCTGGAGGTCGAAATTTATCGTGATTACAATACTTCCTTAATCTGTGTATAAGAAAGTAAAAAAGGTCGAAAGCCAATGCAAAGAAAAGTAGATTAACACGTTCAGAGGAGACTTCAGATTAGAAAGACTTTCAAGAATGAGAAGCTATATTAACAAGGATTTTAAAGCATTCGAGAATGGAAAGGAAAGCATTTGAGTTCTAAAAAGTCTTTCGTTCTTATGAATTAGATGAGGTTGCTAAGGAAGCCTCTGTTTGCTAAGCAAGGCGTACTTCTAAGGGAAAAGTATAGTTCAAACTGAATAAAACCAGCTGAAAAATTAAATGGAGAAAGTAGCAATTCTCTATAGATTAGAAGATATAAGAATCCGTTAATTTGTAAACATTCCTATTCAATGAAATAAGCGTTTATTGTTGAGGCGTTCTGTGTAAGGATCAATTCTTTCATCATAAACTATTGTCAACGCTTTTCTACGTAAGCATGTACCATTGGAGTAATGATTAGCTACTAGCTATTGTTAAAATTTGCCTAACACAAACTAACTATTGATAATATAAGGCTTAAGTAATTACATTGCATATCTTAGCATTGACAGTTTCCAATGGTTTCATAATGTTATCATTAAAACGCGAATCATGGAACCAATTTCGATTATCATGAATTTTACGCTATATTCATTCATGACACGTCATTGCAAGATGTTTGATATATTACATGCCATATCTTAGCATAGAAAGTATCAAATGGACCATAATGGTTCCACTAAACCACGTACCTTTAAACCAATTTCGTCTGTCATTAATTTTACGATATATTCATTCATGACTCATCACTCCAACTTGTTTGATATATTACATACACATCTTAGAATTGAAAGTATCGAATGGACCATAATGGTTCCTCTAAACCACATATCACTGAACCAATCTCGATTATCATTAATTTTACGATATATTTATTCATGGCACCTCATTCCAAGTTGTTTGATATATTAATGTCATATCTGAGCTTTGAAAACTTCCACTGAACCATACTGATTCCATGAAACCACATACCATTGAACCTATTTCGACTATCATTAATTTTACGTTAATATTCAACCATGATATGTTATTCCAAACTGTTTGATATAATACATGCCATATCATTGAAAGTTTCCAGTGGACCATAATGGTACCACTAAACCACATACCCTTGAACCAGTTTTGACTGATATTGACCATCAACGAAGACAATCACGCGTCTTCACTTAATTCCCAAGTCTTTTCTCTGCTTTAGCTATGGAATGCCAAAGAGAGAACAGCACTTGGCAGTGCCCAGGCCATTTATACATGGAATTGTATAGTGAAAAACATGGTTCCCTCTGTTATTTGTGACCTTTTGAACTGGAAGTAGTTACCGATTTTTTTCCACCAACGAACTCAGTCTTTCGTTTTCCCTAGGTTGTCGAATGGCGAAAACGGAAGTTGAAAATTCGGAAGCGTTCAAATGCTAGAGCACCAACAGACAGACAGACAGACGGACGGACGGACATTGTGAAAACATTTGTACCTATCGGTCCTAATAATAGTTTATCGCACGTATACAGGGTGTATCTGATCGGTCTGTACAAACTTAGAGGGGAGGGGGGATGGGTGATTCTAAGCAAAAAAGTTTATATGAAACATGGGTCCGAATTTGAACGATAACTGAGATGTGAACAGAAATAAATATGCCGCCACCAAGATCAACAAGTCAGGCAACCGAAATACCTAGGACAGATAGGATTTTAAGGCATTCGAGAATAAAAAGGAAAGCATTTCATTCTTAAAGAAACCTTTGGTTGTTAAGATTAGATGAGGTTGCTAAGGAAGCCTCTGGTTGTTAAGCAAGGCATACTTCTAAGGGAAATGCATAATTAAAACTGATTAAAACTACCTGATAAGTTTAATGCAGAAAGTCGCAATTCTCTATAGATTACAACATATAAGAATCCTTTAACTTGTAAGCATTCCATTTTAATGAAATAAGCGTTAATTGTTGAAGCGTTCTGTGACAGGGTGAATTCTTTCTTCATAAATATTTGCTAACGCTTTTCTACGTAACCATGTATTATTGAAGCGAATGATTAGTTACTAGCTATTGTTAAAATTTCCCTAACACAAATTTACTCTTGATAATATAAGGCATAAGTAATTACATTTCATATCTTAGCATTGGAAGTTTCCAATGATTCAATAATGGTATATGTATCATTAAAACAACCATCATGGAACCAATTTCGACTATCATTTATTTTACGTTACATACATTCATGACACATCAGTCCAAGTCGTTTGATATATTACATGCCATATTTTAGCATTGAATGTTCCAATGAACCATAACAGGTCCTCTAAACCAGCTGCCTTGGAACCAATTTCGACTATCATTAATTTTAGGATATATTCATTCATTACACATCGGTCCAAGTTGTTTGATATATTAAATGACATATCTTAGCATTGAAAGTTCCAATGAACCATGATGGTTCCACTAAATCCAGATTCCTTTGAACCAATTTCGATTATCATAAATTTTACATTATATTCATTCACGGAACATCATTCCAAGTCGTTTGATATATTATATGCCATATTTTAGCATTGAAAGTTCCAATGAACCGTAATGGTTCCACTTAACCAGCTGCCTTTAAACCAATTTAGACTATCATTAATTTTACATTAATATTCAACCATGATATGTTATTTAAGCTGTGTGTTATAATACATGCCATATTATAGCATTGAAAGTTTCCAGTGCACCATAATGGGGGGGGGGGGGTGTTCTAGAAATTTGGCGTCAACTACTATGGTAATTTTGCGCCTTTTACACAAG
>JAHWFO010020004.1:0-47278 GCA_023313115.1 Rhysida immarginata | reverse complement strand
TCTTTTGCTATTTCTTTTAATGAATTAGAATTAAAAATGAATTACAATTAAACATTTATTTACTACATATATTTTAATAAAAATTTAAAAACAAAGGTTCTGGCCTCTTTCGTTTATTTGCTAGCCATTAAAATGGCCTTTTAATGAATCAGTCTTGAAAAAGACTGTTTATTAAAAAAATCCAAACTAAGAAGATTGCGGGAGACGTTAATGGCATCCCACTCTTCATCGCTGCTGCTACCCTCGACGTTCACGTGGATTATACTGTCCAACAAATACTTTCAAAAAATTACTAGTCGAAGAGTAGATGACTTTTGGTAAGTTGGGTGCGCTCATTCCGAATCTGCAAACCGTTTTTCTCTATCGGGTCTCAATTTTTGGTAAATTGCATACTAAAATTTTATAATTTCTGTAAATTAAGGCATTTTAGACCAAACACTATAGTTTCACTTAATTAATTAAAATGATTTTAAATGAAAATTTTAATGATTGTACATTATATTTTACTAATATATACAACTATATTTAGATTTGCAAAGAAAATATACTATTTTAACTATTTATTTCTACGATTTAACATGATGAAATGTTTCAAAAAGTTGTAAAATTAACTTAAATTGCAAGAAAAAGGCATAAACGAAACAAATGTAAACTGTGAGCTATCTTTAACGGTACTTAGGTTTCTTCTTATGCTTTCTACCAGGCTCATCTCGTTGTAGACTCCAAATAAAGTCTGCCAATATAGCTGGGCTCCACTTTCCTTTGTAACGATTTTCCATTGTAGCTATGTCTTGGTGAAATCGTTCACCGTGTTCATCGCTTAGATCTGATGGATTTTCCGGAAAAAATGAAAGATGGGAGTGGAGAAAATGGAGCTTTAGCGACATGTTACATCTCAATCTCTGATACGATTTAATCAAATCAGCCACTAAAACGTCATAATCCGCAGACTTACGCTTTCCCAAAAAACTATTACATACTCTCTTCAAGCTAACCCATGCTGCTAGTTCCAGTTCAGTCATAGTATCATCAAAAGCATCGTCAAGCATAAGTTTTCTAATCTGTGGACCAACAAATATACCTTCCATTACTTTTGCATCACTTGATATACTTTCCTCTCATATACTTAAAAGCAGGTTTATCGTTGTGTAGGGCCTTTACAAATTGCTTGATTAACCCTAATTTAATATGCAAGGGAGGGAGAATGATTTTTTCTTTTTCCACGAGTGGTTCTCGAATGACGTTGTGGGAGCCTGGCGTACCGTCTTTGGGTTTCCTTTCTGAACGCATGTAATGTTCTTTTTTAGCCCGGCTATCCCATTTGGATAGGAAGCACATCTATTTTATGAAACCTAATTGAAGTCCAGTCAAAACTGCAACAACTTTTACATCACAATAGATTTGCCATTTATGCTCTTCGTACTTTATCTTTTCTAGAATAAATGCCAAATTTTCTTAATTCTCTCTTAAAACCACCGAATGGAATCGATGGTAGGGCGTTTCCATTATAGAGAAGTACAGCTGTTGTACTGTAAAGTGAAGCATCTATATTCAGTAGGATCGTAGCTCAAATTCAAGTCCATGAACAGTTCAAGAATGTTATTACAATATGACAAATTGTTTTCTAAACAAAATCTATGTACAAAGTCATCAGAACGCGATCCGAACTTGCACACTCGAACATCTTTATGAAGCATATTCTTTTCTTGGCAGCCGCGAAGCAAGCACTTCACTCTGATGTTTTGTTAAATTGAGATCTCTCACGAGATCATTTAGCTCGTTTTGGGTGAAGAGACTTGGTTCTGATTTTGAAGCTTCCATCTCGAAAGATTCATCATGCTTAGATGAAGATGCGCCTTCTGGTTCTGACTGTTCGGAATCGGAAAATTCCAATAAATTTGAACAGGAATTTCTTCAGAATGTTGCACAGGACGGATCACTGATCTAAGATTCGGGTATTCGACAGATTTTTCATTTTTTTCGTGATGCCAGAAATAAAAATAACACATGAATACCATTTTACTTTATTTAGAAGGCTAATGAGTACTAAGACTAAGGCTGAAACTAGAATTTAATTAAAAATATGAAGTTAACATACAGTGCTGGACATAAAAATAGGACCAGTCGAAATACAAAACACAAAATATTTTTATTTAATTTTTTAAATATTTTCTGTTTTTTAACGTGTAAATAATTTTATTTGTGAAAGGAAATAAAAAAATAAAAAGTTATGACAAAATTCAGTTTTTTTGAATAATCTCTATAGAAAGCAGTGGACAAAATTATAGGACCGCAATGTTTTTTTAAGGAAAATAAATAATAAAATATTTTTTTCCAAAAAATAAATAATATTAATGTTTAGTTTGTTTACCATTTAAACTTCATACTTCAATTAAACGGTCGGTCATTGTCTGACTCAAGTTTAACAGTTTTTCACAAGAAATCTCATCCTATGCTTTTTGAATGGCACATTTTAAGCCTTTTGCATTCTCAAATTGTTTTCCATTTGCGTATACACTTCGTACAAGATCACCCCTTAAATTCTCAATTGGATTGATATCAGGACTGCATGTTGGCCAGTCCAACACAGTTAGTACTTGATCACAAAACCATTCTTGCGTTGACTTTGCACGGTGGATAGGTGCATTATCTTGCTGAATACGATGTCTGGATCATTCAATTCATCTCTAAATGGCAACAGGTAATTTCCTAAAATGTCCTGATAATTGTCGGTTGTCGATTTCCCTTTGACAAACGCTAAGCTTGATTTTCCCCTTGCTGAAAAAGCAGCCCAAATCATCACGCTGCCTCCACCTTGAACACGTTTTGAAAGAATTTTTTCTGAACGTCGAAGATCATGCCAGTAGAACCGTATGCCATCAGGCCCTTTGAGATTAAATTTTTTTTCATCACTGAAGATGGTATGGTTCCACATTTCACTATTTCCAATATACCGTTTTGCAAATGCCAATCTGTCTTTCATATGTTTTGAAGTTAACTTTGGCTTTAACTTCATTTTCGTGGTTTTTGGATGCATGGAGTTTACGGCGTATTGTTCTAGGTGAAACAGGAAGATTCAGAGATGATGTTGAGCCAGCATCTGATGCCATTCGAAGGATAGCACGTTTGTCTCTTTCTGACACCTTACTAGGTCTTCCAGGACGGCAAACTTTTCCATACTTCTCAGGATTTTGTAGAAAATTATGCACAACAGTCTTTGATCTGTTAATTAATGCTGCAATCTCCCTTTCGCTTTTCCCACAGTTATGATAGGCAATAATTTGAGCTTGATCTTTGTCAGTTAACTTTGTACCACGTCCCTTTGTTCGTTTGCAGTCAAATCACGTTGATTCTCTTTTTTTATTAATGGTTAAGCAGCAAGCAGTAAAAAAAAAGCACCAGTCATGCACATTTTTATGGAAAAATACATTATTCTCAGGGTGGTCCTAAAATTTTGTCCACTGCTTTCTATAGAGATCATTCAAAAAAACTGAATTTTGTCATAACTTTTTTTTTTTTTATTTCCTTTCACAAATAAAATTATTTATACGTTAAAAAACAGAAAATATTTAAAAAATTAAAAATATTTTGTGTTTTGTAATTCGACTGCTCCTATTATTATGTCCAGCACTGTATATTTACCTTGTGTTTTAGTAAGACAGAAATAGCAATCTTCAGTGTGATTTTGCGGCTTTCTCCAGACCATCGGAACATCAAATTTGAGGCCTTTTCTAGAACCATTTGCCCATTTCGATAGAGCAAGGAAGCAAAACGAACAGCATATATGTGGTGCCCATTTCTTATCTTGATCTCCCCCTTCAATTTCGAAATAGAGATTATAAAGTTTTTTGACGTAATTTGATATTTTTCACTTATAAACCTTTGTTGTTACACATCCACAAATATAACAAAAATTATCTGGTTTTTACAAGTTCCTCTAGGCATTTTCATTTATTTAAGTAGTATATGCAGTTTAAAATATATTAAGTAATTTTGAAACTTACGTGTAAGTGTTAAATTTACATAGAAATATAAAAATTTCAATCACGATTTACGAAAAATTGAGACCTGATAGGCAAAAATGACCTAATCTAGGCAAAAAAATTACCTTAGAAACGGTGCTTCTCTGTTCAGTAATTTTTTTGTTGTTGGACAGCGGCTCCATTTGCTCCTCAATTAAAAGTAGGCCTACTTGTATTATTACATTTCATCTAAGTACTGTTACGTACCGTTTTTTTTTTTCGGGTTTAATCATCCGTGGGTTTATTAGTTTTTTTTTTAACCCCTTTTAAATTGCCTTTATGTTTTAATTTTTGGCGCTTGGTTTTCTTTTGGGTGCCGATGTTTGAGCTCGCGTTAAGCTTCCCTCTCCTTCGTTGTGCGTTTCACGTATGCAGCTGAAACCGATCTTCCTGTTCTTTTCTCGCGGGGGTTTTTGGGTTCGATTTGTAGTTGCGCGGTGAAAGTCTGTTGTCCCGGGCATTTGCTAAGTTTTTCTGACACTTCTAGTTTATTGTTATGGAGGTTACTGTGTTCCCCCTCCTTATCTATTTTATAAAGGGTTCACATGACGCGCTCTGTTCGCGTTGGTTAATAATTTTTTGTCTCATTTGGGTGGTGCTTATTTTAATTAACTTTTCCTTGCGTTAGGGTTTTTCTCTCCTAGTTAATTTATCTAATTAATTGTCGCGATTACTGATCCGTTCGGACTAATGTGTAATTGGCGCCATTTTTATTCCTTTTACTTATTTACAATAGAATTATTTACGCGGTTGAAGGAATTGTTAAATTTTTGCCTCCCGGTGAGTTAAACTATCTAAGTGTCTTATCTAGCTTTGTCTTCGACGTGACAATTTTGACATTTCATGCTTGTCCGACTGTCGGCCCTTTAGTATTCAAAGGCTTGTTGTACTGCCTTTATTTTCTTATTCTCCCGGTCTTGAGAAGAAAGTAATGATCTTATAAAACCTTTTTTTTAATTTATAATTACGATTTAGATCCGTGTCCTTTTTGATGGAAGGAATGTTGGAATTAACGGTTTATCAGCTTTGTCTGTATGAATAAAAATTTCTTTTTAGATTTCTCCGGAAACTAAATTTTTTTTTATTGTTTCCAAATATCTTTTCCCTCAGCGAAACGAATGTGTGTTTTCTAGTAGTATTGTTGGAAGTGCGTGCGCGCTTTCTTTTCCTTCCGTTTTTTTTTTGTGCAATTGTTGTTTAGTTTATTAAGTTGTATTCAGAGGCTTGTCTTCTTAGAGCGTCACGCTGCGCTTTTTCCTAGAGCGCGAGTTTCGTGTCTCGAGGCCTCATGTCATTTAAATAATTTTTTTGAATTTTTGGTAGGAAAAAAAGAATGAGATTGGAGTCAGTCTAGTTGCGGCTTTCTTCCCAGATGGCCGAAGAGACTTTATGGGCTTCTTTAGACTTCAATGATTAACGAAGAAATTGCGCTTGGATCTCGACATGATCATATTGATCATACTTGTATAAGTTTTCGTTTAAACGTGTTCGTCTCCTCAAGTTTTGGATATGCAATTTGAAGAGACATAGTTTTTTTTTCCTCGTCTTTCGTTGCCGACTTTTCTTCGCATCACTTTCGTTTGGAGTTTTCTACATTAGCCAGATGTCTATCTTTTCTAGAAGTCGTCATGTTTCTTTGCCTTAGTCAGTCGCCTGCCCAGTGTATTGAATTTCTGCCCTTCAGCATGACGATTGAGTGTCAAGCCTCATGTGTTGGACGATCTACCGTACTCGTCGGTCCGTCTTTCTGCTATTCGTTTCAACATTACGTCTTAGACTGATAGATTTTTCTATTTTGCAAATTCGTTGTTCTTCTGTGAATTACTTTACGATTCAGGTGACTTTTAACCATGTCTGTTTTATCTTTTGATTTTATGAACAATTTTTTTTTCTTTCCTTAATGTTCCGGACTCAAGCTTAGAACTTTGCTTTTTGTTATTGCTGCAATCCTGTTTGTATTTTTTTATTTTATTCATGGCTTTCTCTCTGTTATCAATTTTTTTTTTTAGATTAACTTAATTTTTTTTTCTCTTGTATTTGATTTTACTTTATTTTTTTTGTTTTTCAGGACCTTGCTCTTGTTGATGTCTCCGTTTTTCCCTCTCCAATGTAACCTTTCGTTCCTCGTGCGCCTTTTCCTTGTTCGTCTCCTTCGCTCAGTTATTTGTTGTAGTTCATTGTCTTCCGTATATTAATGTTCTGTTAGATTATATTTTTTGTGTTTTGTTTTTAGGTATTGTTAGGAAGAGGTTCCTGTTCTGTTTCTTTTCATCAATTTTTTAATTTTGTTTCCTGTCTATCTTTACGGGAGTATTATTAATTATTAATTTTTTAAATTTGAAATGAATTTCTCTCCTTATAATGGGGAAAAAATTGTGAAATAATAAAACAAAATTAAAATTAAATTAGAGTCACCAAACTTGAAAAAACTTAGGAGATGAAACTAGTCTATTGAGGATGAAGTTCTTGTGTAGTCTATTGAAGATGGGAGAAATAAAACCAGTCTATTGAGGAATGTAGATGAAGTTCTTGTGTAGATGATGTTGATAGGAGAAGACGGTGATCTTGAAGTACTGATGAAATTTATTCATCTACACAAGAACTTCATCTACATTCCTCAATAGACTGGTTTTATTTCTCCCATCTTCAATAGACTACACAAGAACTTCATCCTCAATAGACTAGTTTCATCTCCTAAGTTTTTTCAAGTTTGGTGACTCTAATTTAATTTTAATTTTGTTTTATTATTTCACAATTTTTTCCCCATTATAAGGAGATAAATTCATTTCAAATTTAATTAATATTTAACCTCCTTACATCAATAATTCATATTAATTTTTTATTTATTTTATTATTTGTAATTTTTTTTTCTCTTTTAAACTTTTTTTTATTTCCAATTTTTATTTATCTGACTATGCCTAAAGTCTTTATTTTCAGTTTATGTGGCTTTCACTTTAGCCGTGGATGTCTCGAGATGATTGATAGTTACCTTTTTATTGCTTCTTGTGCCATGTTTCCTTCGCTCTACGCTGTCTGCCGCTTGATGTCTTCAAGTTTATTCTTCAGCTTGGTTGTCGTCAGAGTGTACTGACTTCATCGTTTCGACTGGCCGTCTAATTCCTTTCATCTTGCTAAGTCTTCATCTATTTTCGCAAGACTTTATTTTGTATTTATCATTTTCGCATAGTCAACCTTTATTGATCAATTTATTTCTCAAGATTTTTGATGTAATAAAGGAAAATATTTATTTGGATTATTTTTTATTTTTTTCCCAACATTTCTTACGGGTCTTAATTTGGGGTTTGGTCTTACGGGTAATTAAGTGGAATTGTTTTAACGTTTTGGTTAGTTTAATAATATTTTCCCCCTAGTCGTACCTTACTTAGTGGATCGTTTTCTGATTCTTTAAGTAAGTGGTTACAGTTTTCTGTTATTGGGAATGGGGTTTTTAATCCCCTATCGCTAACTTTTCTTTAAAAGATTAAGGGAGGGTAGTTCTTTTTATCCTTTAATTTGGTGTTTTCTCCTTTTGTTTTGGCTGTACGTGTGGGTAATCCAAGAGTATCTTTACTAGCACGTAACAGTACACAAATGTACGCGATAGATCCCTACGTAGCACTTGTATCTGTCGTAAATATCGGTATCGTTGAGCTATTACATCTGTACGTTCAATATAAAACTTTCGATTGTCGATTCTTCCGTATTTCAAACGCAGTTTTTCATGCATGATATGGCGAAGGAAGATCTTGAACCACTGTATCCAGTCCTCTCTTTAAACTAAGTGAAAACATTTGTAATTGCAGGATAATTTCCTTCTCGGTGTATTTCGGCGACACATGCCCGTGCAACAGAAAGTTCAAATTCATCCAAGTTTTTAACTTGTGACTCTCTTACCTCTTCTTCCCAGGCGTCGAAAAAGGCAAAGGGTTTGGCGCGCTTGCTTGCGTCTCCAAATTAGGCCTAGTTACATCCTGAACGATTCTTCGAACGGATGTCGCCGATACTTGTGTTGCTTTAGATGTTTCTTCTATTAAAGCAGAAGTGCTTTTATCAGGATCCTTATCTTTGAAATAGGACAATACATTCCACACAATCTCCCTAGCTTGGCTGTGAAGAGTTCGACCTCGAATTCCAACGGTGTTAGGAGTTGTAGATGAACTAGCCATTATGATCGCTGGTCACCCCTTTACTTATCTTGGGATTGAGGCCCGCAATGATGTGAATAAAAGAACTGGATTGCGCGCGTGAACCTGTCTCCCATTCAGCCGAGTGTACAGGAGTTTCCCTGACAAAAATAGTCGAGCGATCTGAAATGTGGGAGAAAAACCTCTCTGAGCTTATGTGGGATAGTAATAGCTAACCGATTGGAAGATAATATTAGCAGAAAATTAAATTATTTTTTCATGCAATAACAAAATACTGGTTTGTACTAATGTCATCTTTCATTTAATGACATGAAATTTTTTTATTTATAGAATATTTTTTTTTTTTTTTTTTTTTTGATTACTGTAAATGAGTAACCTTTATTCGCAGATTCGGGATTATCTGAACAAATAAACTTAGAACAAAATTTAGAATTTATAGGTAATGTGATAATGCATCGTGGACAAAATAATTCATATTTACTTGTTAGTAGTACAGTAGAGTCCCGATTATCCAACACAAACAGGCGGGCCGGGATAGGATAACCAAAAACGTCGGATAAAATGTTATCAAAGAAACCTTAAATTCTTCAATTATTGAATTATGTATTATTTTAAACATAAACAAAGTTTATTTTAAAGTATATTTATTATTTATTATTTTCTAAAGTGTTTTTTGTAGTTGAGAAATAAATTGACTAAAATTAATTATAACATTCACCAATATGTAAATTACTTCAATTTATATTGTTTAAATAAATAATATTAATTTAGATTCATTGTATTAGATTATTGTATAATTAATAAATCATATAAATAATTTTTTCTTTCTCTCTCTATCTCTCTATTTGTGGCAACAATGGACTAACCCAATAACAATTCGCTAATTATTTAGTGAATTGATGACAATATTAAAAGTCAAATAATTACTTATTTGCGAAATTAAAATAAAAAAAATTAAAATTAAATATAGGGGGTCATAATTTTTCCAATAATAATAGTATTATGGTGATTGTGCAGTCCTTCCCTCCCATTTTTCGCTCTGTGTATTTACACATGATAGCTTTTTCTCGTGGAGCTATGTTTGGTTCCATATTTTAGCTTTTTCGTAATATTCATGGATTTTTGCCCTCTGAATATTTAATTAAGCCTCTCTTCTTGTTTAGGGCTTGGCTATTCAGCGGGAGACCTTTGACCTCGTCGGGGGTGGTTCTTTCCTCTTGCTGAATAGCCTTTCGTTGCCTTGTGTGGATTTTATGATCCTTTTCCGCTCTGGACAGAGGAGTCGGCTTAATTAGCGCGTTGTTCTTAGCTTTCGTCCTTTTGTGAGAAACTGACTCTTGCTTGGATCGGATGACATGGGTTTGGCTGTCAATTGATTGGTCGATTGACTTGTGTCGGCTTCTTTATGAAGTTTTAGACAGTTTTTTTCGCCGAGTTTTTGGAGAGGTAGTTGGTGACTGATCGGCCAGGGGAGCAGGTCGGGTAGAGATTGTCGCTGGGCGACCGCTGGTGCGAGATCGGACCTCGGAATTGGTCGTTCGCCGATGGTCCTACGGCTTCGAGCCTTGTCGTAGACGGATGGGTTCCCAGTCTCGTTCGGCATTGTTTGGGTACGGCTTTGCTTGACACCTGGTCGATCCCCTCTCTGTCTCCTTGGTCTCCGCCGTCTCTTTTCCTCACGCCGGATCCTCGCTGACTTTCTCCGTCTCATCAGCTGGTCCAGAGATCATCGTAGCTCCGTCGGTAAGCTGAGATTTTCGTAGGCAAGTTCGCAATGATTTACGTTTACGGTCGTGCTTTGCTGTTTTTACTCGCTTAACCGTTCTCCGTCTTGTTCTCCGTTTCCTACTTTATATCCCTGTTACCCAATCCAACTTTCACTCTGTCTAATGAAGGCGTTATCTATGGCCCAGACAGTTTTCTTTCTCTTTCTCTGCTCACGACAGCGCGTAGCCAGCAGTATTCTGAGGATGATTGTCGCCCTGTATTAGGTAGTATGATTGTAGGTAACATTTTAATTTTTTGCTTTGTGGGTTGAAAGCACAGTCTATAGATATTCATGGTCATCGAGCTCCATTGTTAAAATGAAGCTAAAGTTTCTAGCTCCCAATAGGGCGGGACCTCTATTGAAAAGTGGCGCTGCATGTACAATCGGCCCAAAAACGCCTGCAGCGCCGCCCTATCGACAGACAGAAACTTTACTTTCATTTTCAGTTTTAATGAAAAACCTCTATCGCAGGTCACGGTCGGCCCTGGTGCGATCTATGCGGCACCTGGCGCGATCTGTTTTCCTTAGCTTCTCGAAACAATGGAAAATGGCCGAAGCTCGTTCACCATGAATATCTATAGACCGTGGTTGAAAGCCATGTTTTTGTTATTGCTGCTTCTTTGCTTTTTTTTGATTGATTGCTTTGTTGTTGATTATTATTTACTTTTGTTATTCTGTTTTGTTTATTAAACTGTTTTGTTTTGCTTTTTAATGCCTTTTTATTTAATGCGTTATTTAAGTTTAAGTCTTATATTTAACCTTGTTTTTTGGCATTTTTTGCTCTTTCTTGTCCTTCATTGCGAGTTTGGTAGTGGTTCAACCTCCTGAATTCCACTATACAGCTTTACCATCCTTAACACAACGCAAATTCAGGATCGTTGAATCGTTCGCCAAAACCGTAGTGGTTCCCTTTTCCCCGTTTCCCATATAACTGGTGCCGTGATGCCCGGGATTCAGGGTTTCTCCTGATCGTTGCTGCCCCGTCCTCCATAGTATTTAATTTTTTATTATTCTTAATAATTGAATAAATAAACTTATTGGAGTAATGATTACGTTGCGGATAAATTCAAATAAAGAATTAATTTATTTTTTAAGCGGGTTGAATTATTTATTTTTTAATGAGAAATATCTCATGACCAACAATGCAAGGCAAAGTTTGTGCAACAATGGTATCAACAATATTATCAACGCGCAATTCACCAATAACAATGAGCACAAAATGATGATGCAATGATAAAGCAATCCTTTCCAAGAATTATAACAATGAACATAAAATGATGATGCCATATGGATAAGTTTCAATTTGTAACAATGCATAGAATTCCTGTTATTCAGGTTTTTCTTAGAAAAGAGAGTTCTTAGTACTTAACAATTTCTTGAAAATCTTTAAAAATGATCAGTAACTGGAGATAATGAAGAGTTAGCAGACTATTGAGAAAGAGTGGAAAGACGACAAAGGAAGCACTCCTTTAGCTCCGTGCTGTATTGAGCAAATGGGAAGCAAGTAAATAGAAGAATCGGCGACTGCTAGACTACACAAAGTGATGAATGGCCAAGTTTTGCTTCAACACATCGAGAGAAGAGCGGAAATTGCAACAACATCAAGTGTAAATAATAATAATTATTAAATGGAGATGCGTCTCCAAGCATAGGTAATGAATTCCTATGCTTCCGGGTCGCAGAATTTTTCCTCTCATTTTTCATTAACTTCAAGTGTACATCTGAAGTAAGATTACGTGAGTAAGAAATTATTGGTGAGGTCCATCCATTGTGAGCCTTTAAAATTTTTTTTTTCGAATTTTCAATAAGAATTTTTACTGTATTAATTCTAAGCATTTTCATGTGTTTATTTTTAAGATATTGCAAAATTTAATTTAATTTTTTGAAATTGTTCTGTTTACTTACAAGTGTAATTATCCCGGGCAACGCCGGGTACTTTTGCTAGTACAACTCTATTGAAACCGTTACATGTTGATGAGGGATGCTGATGAACTCTCTCAATCCATCTATGAAGTATTTTTTAATATATACAGAAATAATTCAATAATTATAGCCTTTCTTTGATATTCTAAAATGTTAAGATGCAATGTCGAATTTTCCTGGGCTATCTCAATTGGAGACAAAATACAAGTGCGAGCTCTTTAAAGAATTGCAAAATATCATCAAACAAACCGCCTGAGCAACGCCGGGCATATCAGTTAGTTGGGTCAGGTGCATTTCAATTTTATTTGTTTTAAGCGTGAACGAAAACGGGTGAAAATAAACCTAAAAAACGAACACACTAAAAAAATATTAAATAAATAAAATATAAGACAGAAAATTTGAAAATGGATACAAGTAATCATTAACGGATGTAAACAGAACATAAGAAACTAAACCAAAGCAAAGCATATAAGAGGTAATCAATTCATACAGTTACAATAAAAAAATCAGTTACAGTACATGTGAAATAGACAAAGAGCAAAAAATTGCTCGTTGACATATTATCAAAGTACAGGGTCTTTATAATTAAAGTACCATTTTGACAGGGGAAGTTCATACCCACCAAAAAAAAAATTAGTTCAAAAGGTCACCATCATGGAATGGCGCTCTATGCAATATTCGTATACGAAATTAGACACGAAGACACAGGTTAACAAGTCTTTAATCGTTACTAAAATTAGTTACATGTTGAATGTGGCCTCCACCATTTACTGAAAGCAGGTTACACCTTTTGAACTAATTTGTTTTTGGTGGGTATGAACTTCCCGTGCCATCTTGTATAATATTACCAAGTATTATAGCTTTTGGTCCAGTAGTTTTTTTTTCTATGGCCATGTCAAAATGGTACTTAGAAGACCCTGTAGTTTAAACGTTCATTACAAAAAGCATAATAGTCAGAGTTAAAGATGTCTACAAAATCACTCAGTTTGTTATACTTTAAGAATAATCTGGTATAATAAAAATAAAGAAATAAGTAATATAATAAAAATTAAAATTATTCCGCTCCACATTGATCCGTGCTTCGTGAATTTCTGGCGACGGATGACTTCCTCTTTCGGAGGCAGCGTTCTGTTCCGCCAGTTGTCAGAGTTTCTCTTTGATGGAGTTCCTTTAGATCAGGCCTGCTCTAGATTCTTCTACAGTATAGAAGAATACGCTCTTGTCATTTTTATGCCGTTTTGCGAAATGTAATTGACCGTTCACCCTTTCATTGTAACGTATCTCTCTTTATTTTTGAGCAGAGTAATCACATGCGCGCGCGCGTAGGTGGGGAAAAAAGGCTGCTTGTAGTAAAATAAAAAAATAAAAAAAAGCTAGAGTATATTTGCGTGTGGTATTTGTGATTCGCGCAGGTGGTACCGAAGAGAGAACGAGGAAATGCACAAGCACATTGCTGACGAACAAAGGTATCTCATGATGGTGAGACGCCAACGTAAAAGTCGAGCATACATCCTTGACGGGTGCTAAAGTCCGATGCTTCGTCAATGATCAACAATTTTATCGCAACCCCGTGAGTTTAAAATGACCACTCAGTTTGTAAACACGGCATATATTGGGGGATAAAAAGTCTCGGAACGGTCTAATATCTCGAAAAATACATGTCTTGTCAAAAAAAAGAAAGAATACGTGTCAAACATTTTTTGAATGCTATTTAATAGTTCCAATATTAACCCCTCTGCACCCCTCGTAGGGGATGGGGTGGGGAGGGGGGCAACTTTGAAGTTTCAAATGGGAACCGCCAATTTTTTTTTTCAGATTCGGATCCTACGGAAAAGAATTATATTAATTTTACCCAAAAATTGTTTTTAAAATCTTTTGTGGATGGCGCTGTAATTGCAAAAAAAAGTCAAACTAGAGCGAATATCTCAAGAAGTCTCCTTCCGGAGACTAATTATTTTGAGTACACTAAAAATAAGTAATAAAAAATAAAATAAATTAAAAATAAAAATTATAAATAATAAACAAAAAGCTGACGTTTCGGATAGAAGCTATCAATGGCTGAGGTCAAAAAGGCAAACACCGAGCTGGGTTGGTGAAGCAATGATTATTGATACGATTTTTAGCGTATTGTTGACTATCGTAGAAATAATGGTTTACTTCACTAACTCAACTCGGTGTTAGCATATTTGACCTCACCCTTTGTCAAAGCAAGGAGAGTTCTCTAAATCAAGGAGAATATTAAAGAACTACAGGGTAGTTATAATTAAAGTTACACCATTTAGACCCCTCTAGCGGCCGTTCTGGTAATCAGATTTTGAAGAAACTTGAACAGACCATGGGGAAGAGACCGTGGGGAAGAGACCGTGATACATGTTATACAGACCATGGGGAAGAGAACTTTGCAATAAAAAAATTAGTTCACATTTTGACCGCTACGTCAAAATATGGCGCTGGTCATGTAAGAAACTATCCGAGAATTTTTACTCAATCAGAGACCTTATGCAAATGAGATGTAAAATTAGAAAAGCTTTAAAATGACAGTGAAATTAAATGTAAAGTCATTCTTCACGATGGCTTTAGCTAAAAAGGATCGAGCAGTATTGGTGAAGTTGTTTTACCAGAACTGCAATAATGCTTCTGCTGCACTAAGAGAATATCGACCTGAGCCTATGTCCATTAATGGTTTAAAAAAGATGATTAAGAAATTTGAAGAAACTGGTGAGTTGGGTGTACTGCCAGGGAGAAGACGGAAACGAATTGCAAATGAGACTGTGGAAGACGTTGCTGCTGCTGTAGTGGAGAGTGCTTCAAGTTCCCAATATTCTTCAGCAAGTGCTCGAGCCGTATCACGTGATTTGTCTATTCCGTGGTCTACGGTACAAAAAGTTTTGCGTTCCATTTTAAAGTGGTATCCATACAAGATCCAGGTGGTTCAAAAGTTGCTTCATGAAGATCCGGAAAAACGCACTGATTTTGCTTGCCAGTTTCTGGCTAGAATAGCCGTCGATAATGCATGGCCATGGAACATTTTGTGGTCAGATGAAGCGTAATTTAACACTAGACGGAGCAGTGAATGCTCAAAACTGTCGCATCTGGGATACTGAAAAGCCGATGGTTGTGCATGAAAAGCTTTTGCACTCTGATTACGTGACTGTATGGTGCGGATTCACTTCATATTTCATTCTTGGCCCCTTTTTCTTTGAAGAGAATACTTCTCAAGACACTAAAAGATATTCAATCACTGGTGCTCGTTACTGCGAACTTCTGCAGCAGAAAGTCATTCCTGCTTTATAAGAAAGACAACGTTTAGACACTACTGTCTGTATGCAAGATGGTGTAACACCCCACATTGCAGGACAAGTGAAGGAACTGCTTCATGCTCAGTTTGGAGATGATCGGGTGATTTCGAGAACTTTTACAACTGCATGGCCTCCTCGCTCACCGGACTTAAACCCTTGTGACTTCTGGTTGTGGGGATATTTGAAAGATAATGTCTATGGAGAAAGAATACGGACTGTCCCTGAATTGAAAGCAAGCATAAAGGTCCATTCAAGTCAAGTGACGGACGGATGGCGACGGACATAATTGCGCATGTGCAGTTTATTCACTTCCGTGAACGCATTGAAAAATGTTCAACTTTTTTCAACTGACGGACGGCCTTTATCCAATCACAGTCGAGCAAGGGAGGCAAGGAAAATGGCCGACGATAAAATTGCCATAATCTATAGATAATTATAATTATTAAAAAGACTGCTTTTTAAATGGAGAAATATTTTGATTATATGATGTTTTAATTAATTAAAAGGATTCGTTAATTTATAGGAACGATTCTGAATATTTTAATTTCTTTAAGAAGTTAGATCGCAAAATTAAACACAATCGGCACTTCGATAGCTTCGTGATGATCAGCCATAATTAAAAAGTTTATTCCTATAGCTTTTCTAAACTTCTTTATTGGCAGAAAACTATGCACACGTGAATATAAATAGGATAAGGATATTAAGCGATTGTATTTTGATTTTACAGCCATGCTTTCACAACAAATTTTGACGGCCAACAATGTAATGCGAGAGAGACGGGTAACTGCCATGTCTCTCAGAGAGACTCTCTCCTGCCGTGGCCTATCTATCGTGTCAGCCACGCTCCGGCACATGACGCGTCAGTGGGAACAACGATGCGTCCGTCCTCTCATCGGCAAAGACGGACGCGTAGTCGGACGGACGCGTTGCCGCGTGAGTGCGAATGGGCCTTCACACGCCATATCACTGCGATTCCTCAGGAAACCCTTCGCTCTACTGTGGAACATGCAATAATGCGCTTTGAACATGTCATCGGCACAAATGGAATGCACATTGAAAAAATGCTCTGATTTTATAAATTTCTCTGCTCCTAACTTGTTTTTGTTATTATTCATGCGCCATATTTGACGTAGCGGTGAAAATGTGAACTAATATTTTTTTATTGCAAAATTCTCTTCCGCATGGTCTGTATAACATATATCTCAAGTTTCGTCAAAATCTGATTAGCAGAATGGCCGCTAGAAGGGCCTAAATGGTGTTACTTTAATTATAACCACCCTGTACCTTGAAGTAATGAAAGGAGTGCTTATATTTACAGAGGTTGAGTCAAATGTAGTGGCCGATCACTGGAACTTTTAAATGGGCACCAGACAGAAACCACTCATTGCTAATCTTCAAAGTAGAGTCCATCTGGGCGAAAAAGTCACGCACGGCGTCTTCAACTTCACTGACATTGGCGAAGCGCCGTCCACGCAGGAAGTGCGCCATGGACCGGAAGAGATGGTAGTCGGAAGGTGCCAGGTCGGGGTTATATGCTGGATGTGGCAGAACCTCAATACCCTCCGACTCATGTAACTTAAGCGACGTTCATCGCGCCCGGTGCGGTGGAGCGTTTTCCTGCTCCAGGAGGGCTCTCTTTCGGTTGACCAGACAGGTTGCTGGACGGCCAAGGCGGCGTACATTCGCTCGAGCTGTTCAGCATACAGGTCAGCGGTGACGCCACGATCATCAGGGACCAGCTCAAAGTGAACCAGGCCTTTGCATGACTACCTTTGCAAGACCGCTATTCCAGCTCGATGTCTCCAGACGAAAAGAGCGGGAGAACCACCGTCGTGCTGTCCGTTCATTGGCCACACCCTGACCTTCCACCCTGCAAACTTCGGCAGCTGCTGCTCGCGCACTGATCCCCTTTTTTGCTAAAGAGCCCGCGTATCACCAATCTTTCTGCCGTATTTTTACACTGGATGTCGCAGGTGGTGTAACACCCACAAAATTTTCGAACGCGCGCGGAATTTTGTTGTGCGTTTTTTTTTTAAATGAGCTTTTCTGTGGGTCATGACGATGACCTACAGGGAACGCAGTTTCGTTATATTGACAGACAACCCCGAGAATCTGAGGTGTCCCGATTTGGAAGTGGGTATTCTTCAAGCTGCAGAAATGAATATATGAAATTAAATAAATTATGATTACCGGTAAAAAAGAAATGGTTACACAAAAAATTATAAAAACTAAGTATAGATATTGTTGAAGACGCAAAAGGAGAAAATACAAGTGATTGTTGTTTGAAGACAATGGACTCGTGATGTGTGAACATTGTTAGCCTGGTTGGAGGGTATGGAACTTTTTGCTTCTCTTGGGCAATGAAGAAGAGGAAATAGCGATATATTTTTGGCTGGGATGGAATGGGCGAATGGCGCCAAACGCGAAGAAAGACTGGTTCTGTTAATCCAGGTCCTCCTGAACATAAGAGATCCAAAATAAAAAAAGGATCAACAGGTTTTCGCAAACCCATCCCAAGCTGAGCGTTTCTAACCATGTAGAAATTTAAATTGTGTCGCCATTCCGCTGGAAAAATAACAAATGTGAGTTGGTAAGATAATCCTCGCTCAGGGATTAGGCTCATATGGCTAGGAGCAAATGCGAAGGTGATCCAATGGAGGATCGCAATCGAAGCCCCGACAAGATGATGATTTAACAAAACGATGAACATTAACTGGGAAATCCGGTAAGGTAGTAGTCATTTTGGGCCATAAACTGGCATGATTTTACGGTTTTCCCTTCACCGGAAGCCAGACACGTCTGAGCGATTATCTGCATGATGTACGGTGACGCCATCTGTAGAGAAGATTCTAAAAGTGGGCGACTTATTTTGAAGGGGATTGCGAAAAACAGGGGCTTGGTTTTTTGGGGGGGTTCATTCTAAAAGTGTGGGTGCATTCTTATGTTGGTTAGGCTAACTGAGGTTGGGTTAACTTAGGTTTAACCATAAAATGAGCTCCCAGAAGTTTCTGGGAGCCATTTCTTGGCCAATAAATATATTTAATTCGAGTACTTTTGGTATCCCTCTGCATGTGGATTCTGACATTAGAGGGCGTGTTTTGGCTGTCTCTTCCCGTCGTGCGCTAGCTGTTGCCATAGCAACCACACAATTGGCATGTCGCGGTCGTTTCGGACTATTTGTGGATTTCAGATTTTCTTTCTTTCTGCTTTCTGGATAATTAGCCATTGTCGAAACGAAACATGTCTTAAAGGTAAGCCAGCATTTTTTTGAGCGTTCTGGTGTTGGGTTAGGTTAACTGAGGTTGGGTTAACTTAGGTTTAACCATAAAATGAGATCCCGTAACTTTCTGGCAGCCATTTCTGTGACCACTAAGAAATACGGATCATTAGCCTCCTGTAACCGGCCGAGGGAAAACCAACTGCCCCCTGTAACCAAATAGGTTGGGTAACCAAATGTATATAAATCGACGTCGCCGTGAGCGAAGCGTCAGCGGAGCGATAGCGTCCGCGTACTAGTATTGTAGAAGTGGCGGCTAGTATTGCGTCGTGGTCAGATAGTTCAATTTAGTCAGTTAAGTTTTTTCCTTGGGTGACCTCTTTCAGGTCGTTCATCACTGGAACTGCTTTCAGACTTGCTCGCGTTTGTTCAATTCAGTTGTAAAAGCAGACGGCAGGAAAAACAACAATAGGCAGCGCCAGCATACGGCAAGATAATCGCTTGGATGTTTCTGGCTTTCGGTTAAGGGAAGATGGTAAAGTTTCCCCCATAAACTTGATGATAGAAAACATTCTGTCGTGTGTTTTCTTGGTTTTGAATAGGTGTACGGATATCCAACCCACAATACCAGCGCAGGAAAATTTGGAAGGGCAGGGATCTCTAGCAATTCGGAGACGTTGATGAAAATCTGGATGCGAGTCCCGTTCGACGAAACTCATCCAAAAATCCATTCGACGATTCTCTGAAAAGATGAAATTAAGAAGTAGGTAGTTGATCGGCGGTCCTAACCTATACTAACATTATTAACCAGATACCAAAGTAAATGTCCAACTCACCCCTCCCCCTCTGACTTACCTGTCTCCCCCGTCGACTTACCTTTCCCCAGACCGAAAAGTCTAGCAGCTGACTAAATTGTGACTGTGCGCTAACCTAAGGAACGACAAGACGAGAACTTATAGAAATAGAAGATAATCTTTAAAAAGACACGTTTATAGCCATAAATATCTAAGAATTAGATTTACCCCCTTACCTGAAGTGTAATATGGACGACGTAATCTTTTAATGTCATTGAGACGTTTTGTAATTCTAAATGAAAGTCGCATGCCTACAAGCATGTCCGACTTTCCCCAAAGAATACAGGGCTAGACAAAAAAAAATAAACATAAAGAGTAAAATTAAGAAAGAATATTAAAAAACCATTAAAACAGAGGATGTAATTGAGGAAGCTGAACATAAAGAATGTGGGGGAAAACTGATAAGAAAGATAGGCGAGGGGAGGGAAAATTATAGAAGGGAATATACAAGGGCCTAAACAAGCCTGCGACAAATTAGGAAATAGCTGGAGTGGGAGGGGAATATGGAAAAGGTAATGAAGAATGGTGCCGTTGCTATTAGGGGTTAGGGAATTGAATTTCCAAATAAGAAAAGGCTCGAATTGCTTTCTTTCTTTTTTTGTTATGGAAGTTATTGCGAAGAATATAGAGGCTGACGACCTTTGAAGAGTGACCAGGGGAATTAAAGTGTTTAGCGACAAGAGTGTCAGTATTGCTAAGGATGTCGAACTTATGTCTGGCAATACTCCAACATGCCGCTTCTAACGCACTTTGTAATTCAAGAGATATATTAGGTTGTGAGAAGTGCAAGTCACGTTTTGGTTAATCTTGAGAGTAAAGGAAATGGAGGTGGCAAGGTTAAGAAAATGGCAAATGCCACAACGTTTTCCATTGCAAAGAGAAGAGCTCTTAGTAGAAACGCGTGGCTTAATGGTAGCAGCATGGTCCAAAATATCTTTAAAATTAGATGTCCGTTTAAAAGAAAACTTTAGGTGGTTCAGGTAGAATGGAATGGAGAAGAGGAGAGTCGTCGATATTATATTGATGCTTGCTTAGGACATTTTTAATACTATTGAGGCTTGTATGATAGGGAAGAACTAGCATAGGCGTTGCCATGGCTGGAGAAGGTTTGGGATTGTTATTAGAACGGGAATTACGATGTATACAGGGTGTTTTTGAATTGAGTACAGATTTTTTCGGAGATGATAGAAGAGGTCCTTAGAAGTATTTTTTGTCATATGAATATGGGGTCCCCGCAGCTCCGTTTATTTACAATACTGCATTGAACAATCAAATGACACCGGGACGCAGTGTGCGTTGGTAGGCCTAGATTATTTTATTTTTAACAATTAACACAAGCAATCTACTGTAATAACTTTTAAAGTAATAGTTTGCAAAGAAATTTCAAGGTGCACGTGCTTGTTTGTTGAAAAGTCTTAAGACAAACTTCGTCAAGGAGATTCCATGGTATCCAACTCCTTTGTAAAATACGATTAGTCCATATGTAAATGAACTAATCGCATTCTGGGAAAGTCATACAGTAGATTGCATGTGTTAATTGTTAAAAATAAAATAATCTAGGCCCACTGCGTCGCGGTGTCATTTGATTGTTCAATGCAGTATTGTAAGTAAACGGAGCTGCGGTGACCCCATGTTCATATGACAAAAAATACTTCTAAGGACCTCTTCTATCATCTCCCAAAAAATCTGTACTCAATTCAAAAACACCCTGTGTAGATAGAAGCGTACGTATGAAGATTTGGGGTAACCCCTTTCTGTAAGGGAGTGGGTAAGTGCGTTTGCATGGAAGTCCTTGTCGGATTACTATGTATAGATTCTATGGATGCGAGTTAACTGACCTAGGGGGATGCTATCCTTGCAATGGCGTGGGTGTCAGCTGTCATAGTGCAAGTACCGGTGCTGGTCGGTTGGCTTCTTATTGAGATAAGTGGACAAATTTGTAATTAGTGATAGATATAGAGACATCCAAAAAGGAACCATCATAGTAGAATAATTGTGAGAAAACTTGGAGAGGTGGACGGGATTAGAGTGGTCGATAAAATATAGGATGAGTCTTCATCATGTGGCTAGATCAGGAAAACATCGAATCCTTATTATTTTGAGTACAGTATTCAGAAACTTAGACAAGCATTTTTTCCCTTAGATCAAAAGTGTTATTCCGGACACATTTGAATTATAAGGTATGTTCAAATGAAAGTGATTCAAAGGGCACTGAGACGGATTAAATGAAAGTATTAATATTAACCTTTGTTTAGATGTTCTTATAGTCACTGTTATAGACACGCAGTCCTGAAAAAAAATCCCCACCTGTCGCAATACAGGACTCACTGGGTTACCAATCGGCTAATACCGTCCGCAAAAAAAGTCTGTTTTCTGCTGCTCTCTGAACCATGCAGGAGGAGCGTCTTTAATCTCCTCATCATTGGCGAATTGTCGACCTTTCAGTGCCTTCTTTAAAAGACCAAACACATGGAAATCACATGGTGAGAGGTCCGGGCTATAAGGAGGGTGTGGCAGAACTTGTCACAGCATTTTGGTTATTGCTCGCAACATGTGGCCTAGCATTGTGCTCGAGGAGGATCACCCCATCATTGAGCTTACCAGGATGCTTGTTTTTCTCAGCTTGACGCAAGTTCTGCAGTGTTTTGGTCTATGCGATAACATTAATACGGGTTTTGAGTTCCATAAACTCCAAAAGCAGAGACCATCGGAATCAAAGAAACACGTAAGCATAACCTTCCCAGCCGAACTTTGCGACTTGAATTTCTTGGGCCGTGGTGACTTCCACTGCATTGTGAATAACTTCCCGGAGGGTTCCCAATAATGGCACCAGGTCTCATATACCACGATAATCTTCACAAACGCTTCCCCCTCACGACTATAACGTTCCAGATAATCCAAACAGCAGCGAAAAGTAGCCCTTTGTGCTCTTCCGTGAGCATTCGGGGTACCCACTGACAGCAGATCTTTCCATATCCCAGGCTTTTCACTACAGCATATACGGAACAATACTGACGTTTGGATCCTTCGCAAGTGGCCGTATGCTGAACCGCCTGTCCTCACGAATTGACTTATCCATGCGTGTCTTCAATTGATCAGTTATTACCATGTTTGCGTGGCCCGAACGTGGTTTGAGACGTTTTCACACGCCCATCATGGAACATTTTTGCCCAACGCACCACGGTTGCTTTCGAGACACATGCTTCTCCATAAATATTCAACATCCGAGCATGAATGTCAACTGGTTAAATGTCCTCAGCTGTCAGAAACATTACCACCCTCTTTGGTCAGTTTTGGATGGAAATTTAATAGTAGAGTCCATTGTAACACAAACGAAATACGAGCATAAGCCTTACGTAACTTCCCACAGCAGTGCTTATCAGAACAAACAGACGATACGTCAACAGTCACCCATTTGCCTCGTATCTGTGCACTCACGTGCTCGCGAGCTGCAGCCCGAATCACTACCATTTGAACATGCCTTATACTTTTTTTTTCTTGTGATTACAGCGCCATCTACCGTAAAAAACAATGATAAGAAATTTGAAGAATCTGAATAAAAAATAGGGGATCTCGTCTAAAATTTCGAAGATGCCCCCACCTTTGGTGGTGAGGGATAATTTTAGCACTATTAAATATTGTAGCTTTCAAAAAATATTGGATGCTTTTTTGATTTAAAGTGGGCTTCTCGATGCTTTAAAAAATATTACAGGCCACAGTTTATATTCAGTGATTTCATAGCACATAATATTTTTATAATCGATACATTATTGGACATAGATATTACCTAAATTAGTTTCGGTTCGGAATTTTATTATCACTCCGTGAGCTTCCCGAATCAGTGCTATTTTCACACCATGGCATAATCAAAACATTTAAACACGTCGCGAACGGAATGGATGATTTGTTATAAAATTAAATTCCATGCATAAATCGAATTACAAATAAAGGAGAACATGTGAGTTCGTCACGGAAACAGTCTTGCATTGTTGTTGCACCTTTAAGCGGCAAAGTTGACCTTTAGGAACTGCGAGCACTTCATGCACTGCAGAGAAGCATCCCTCAGAGACACCCAAATGAACAACTCATTCATAGCAACTATTTCGTATCCGCCCTGCAGTGAAGCATCACTTAAAGACGCCATTGTTGACCCATAATTTCGCAGCATTTTACTCTGAAGTTATTAATTGCTATTAAAAATTATTAAAATTTATTTTAATTCGTAATCAGTTAATTTTATTGAAACGCTTAGTATAAGAATTTACAAAATTATTACTAATTAATAACTGATTTAATCATTTGATATATTAAAAAAATTACTCAATTGCAAAAAAATAAGTTGAACGTGGGTTTTGTATCACGTAAATGAATTCTGTATATCCACTGTCGCGATCTGTTTATCTTAGGTAATACTAGGTCGCGATCCGTTTGAATGTGATTTGTTTGAAGTAGGATCCTGCAAAAAACCCACCGGTCAAAACTCCTAAAGTAATAGCACAAATGAGGACATATCCTAGAAATAAACCTTAATTTTTATCTGATTTTTTATAATTTATACATTATTCTATCGAATTATTTGAAAAATATCTGGGTTTTTTATCAGAACTTACTAGAGTTTTTATTTTCGTATTTGGAGAGGGGGTCTTTTAATTTATTTTCTAATACTAATTTACCGAATTATTTATTTAGTGATGGCATTGGCCATAAAATTTATACTACATATTTTCATTATTATCGTGCATCCGGCTGAATATGACATTAAATTTAAGTGACAAATGAAAAATTAAGCCACGAGCCTACATTACAGTCAACAATGACTTAATTGCTCAGAGCGTCGCGATCTCAGACTGGAATTTCCTTTTCTTTCCTATTTTCATGTATTATTTATTTAAACGCATTTACTATCTTTATTGTAACATTTTAACATCTGAGGCATCGTATTTAAATAATCCATCAGCTCTTCTTTAATAAATTTGATACTTGGGGTCTTTGTTACTGTTTACATATACAGTGGCTACGCCATGACCTATCCATTATCAGAATTATTTTTATATTTGCGACGTAAGACCATGTAGCGAATGTACGAATAACTCCAATAAGAAGAACAATAACCAGTTTTACTACTACTCCAAAAGAAAGAATTGGCATACTATAAATACTATCACTACTTCTGCTGATCTTACCATTACTGATGAACTGCATATTAGTAACCTGTTTGCCCAGCATTTCAGTGAAACTGTCTCTACTTCTTTCAACACATTCTCGGAGAACTGTGTACCTATTGTCCCCTATTGATAATCTCATCTTAACGGAGTTCACTGATAGAGATGTTGCCTACGGTATTAATAGATTACGAGCCAAGCTTTGCAATTCTCCGACAGAGGTTCCTTCCTTTATTCTCAAAGGCCGTCGAGATGTCATAATTATTCCTCTTAGGCGCATCTTTAATTTGTGTCTAAAAGCTGGCCACTATCCTAAAATAAGGAAGAGTGCGGTTGTGGTTCCTGCCTTTAAGGGTGGTTCTGCCAAACGGACTGACATTGCTAGCTATAGGCCGATCTCTATCCTTCCACCCACTGCCAAAGTCTTTGACAACATCATTCATAAATATCTTTTACAACATGTCTTTCCTCATGTTCCTGCGTGTTAACATGGTTTCATTCCCCGACGTTCCGTTGCGAGCAATCTTGTATCTCTAACCACTCATGCTCAACGCCAGCAACTTGACGTGGTTTACTTTGATATGCAAAGGCATTCGACTTTGTCAATCATGAGTTACTAATTAAAAAACTGCGTGCGTATGGGATTGTTGATGGACTCCTTCGGATAATGCGCTCTTTCCTGTTGGATCGACATTTTGTTGTATCTATACGACATCATTCATCATTGCCCTATAAGCCTCACTGTGGTGATCCACAGGGTTCTGTCCTAGGGCTTTTATTATTTGTTACCTTCACTGCTGACCTCCCCGAGGTGATTAGAAACTCCCATATATTGATGTATGCAGATGATGTGAAACTTTTTGGTAACATTATAATTGTCTTAATGCACACCTGCTTCAGCAGGAAATTTATAGTATATGTCATTGGTGTGAGCAGAATGATCTTGCAATTAATGCAACCAAATGTGACAAAAAAGACCAATTTTATCGAGTTCTCCTAGTCTGTTTGTGGAAATGTGCAAGTTGCCAAGCTCTGTGTCCGTGATCTTGGCGTAATCGTTGACAGCAAACTTTCCTATAATTCCCATGTTGACTGTTCGTCTGAGTGCGCAATGGAGCCGGTTTTCGGTGCCTTTCTACATTTTTTCGGCTCTATTGGAGTCTAGTTTACCCATTTTGTTCAACTGTTCTGTTTTATAGAATGGGGGTTCAAATATGCAGTCTTGTAAACTGGATAGGGTGCAAAATGCTTTTCTCCGGTTTCTGAAGCAGAAATTCCCGAATTTTGATGTACCTGGCAGATCTGTGTGCACTCTCAGACATTAGAATGAAGATTGATTTTGCCTTTCTTAAGAATGCTTTAGTAGGGAAGATGGATGCTCTGAACCTTCTCGAGTCCGTTTTCAATCGAGTACCGTCTCATACTACGAGGAGGCCCGTGTTGAAGCTTTGGCCTCCTATTAAACTCAGTGAAGAATTTCGTCGGGATACAATGTTCAGAATTCAAAAACTATACAATAAGAATTCTGATGTCATTGATTTCTTTAATTAATTTTCCTCGTCTTGTTACTATCCTGTGTTTGTGATTATGGTTGTATTTATTGTTTATCTTATAACTCTCATTCTATTTGCTCGATATTGTAGTTCCGTGTTGGCTTGAATTAGCTGTGTGAACACAGTAAATGAACTGAATTAAATTGAATTATTATTATTATTGAATTTTTATCTTTGTAATTATTATTATATTTCTGTTAATCTGTATAAATAAAATTGTTTTTTTATTTTTCATTGTCCTTTTTTTAATTACGTTACTTCTTTTACTTGTATCTTAAATAACCCCATTTTGGGCCTTTGGCCTGTTGGGAGGGGCAACATAGCGGCTCGGCCTTCCAGTTTATTTGGTGGGTTATTCCCTGTTGTTGTTACCTATTATTATTTATACCAGATGGTTTGTTTGTTTTTAGTATTTATTTGCGTAAAATGACGGCCGTTTATGGGAATAAAATCATAATCACACAAAGAAACTCCGTGTTTACATATTTAGGTTATTTACTCATTTTGTATTAAATGTATGAAATCATACGATTAAGGAATCAGTAAAGAGCGTTTTAATTGCTGGTAATCTTACAAACATGGAAACACGGAATTCTTTTGTGTGATTTTAAAGGATCGTCACTTTACACAAATAAAATCATACAAGACCCATTATTTCTTTGTGATACAAGACCCACTCAACTTTTTTTTGGCAATTTAGTAATATTTTTTAATATATCAAATGTTTAAATCAGTTACTAATTAGTAATAGTTTTATAAATTCTTATACTAAGCGTTTCAATAAAATTAATTGATTATTGTTAAATATTTACGAATTATAAATAAACTTTATTTCTAATAGTAATTAGTAACTTCAGAGTAAAATGCTGCGAAATTATGGGTCAACAGTGGCGTCTTTGAGTGATGCATCACTGCAGGACAGATACGAAACAATTTCTATGAATGAGTTGTTAATTTGGGTGTCTCTGAGAGATGCTTCTCTGCAGTGCACGCAGTGCTCGCAGTTACTAAAAGTCAACTTTGCCACAATTTTTCTCATCATTCAATCAAGGAATTAAATCAAGAGAAAGTGAAAGCCACTGCTTAGTGGCATACACTTGTTCGTCGAGCTTGACTTCGCAAAGCGCAAAGCATCTTGGGATAGAAAGCGGACAATCAAGGTTCTTGCACGCTGGTAAAATATCGTATTTTAGATATCTCTGCCTCTCATTTATTGACTACGTGCGTATCGACTTTCGTTAACGTTTCAATGAAAAACCTATTTAATATAAAAGTAATCATCGTTTAAAATTTTGATTTCTCGTAGGAGGAACATTGAGATTCGATTTTCGTAAAATCGAAACCATTTTTCTTCCAGCAAATGTATTATTCATATTCTAGGGCTGTTACTGTTAAGCTCTATTATATTTTATACTTAATACAGCGTAACTTAACGAAGACCGAACAAATTTTAAGCCCGTCAGCAGCTTACAACATACGTAATGGCTGCCGAGTTTGTCCGTAAACAATCCCATGAGCATTGCTTTTCCGGAAGCTAACCTCGGGTCATCGCTTTCATTTCCTCTTGATTTAATTCCTTGATTCAATCACAAAACTATAAATACAGGAGAAAATGTGAGTTCATCAAACGAAACAATTTGAATGAATTGAATTTGATAAAACTAATTACCGCGCAAACTGCGCGTGGGCCCCGTTCATTGTATATAAAGGCGTATCTTTATAAACCCCAAACAGTTTTACTTATTCTATTCAAATTGCACAGCTTAACGTAATACTTGAAAAGGAAGCGATGAATTTTATTAAATATGTTCCATAAAAAAATTTGCTAGTTTGAAAATTTGAAAATACTCAGATGGATGAGAAAATCTATGGATGACTTACATTAGTTTAGTTTACTCGTTTAGTGGACTCGTATTTCATTTTCTTTCTATTTACACACAGTGGCCAATGAATTAGAAACATCTGTTTATTATCTTATTGGACTCCCTTTGGCCTAAATTACAGTCATAAGGTGTTCAAACAATCCTTTGTGTGTTGGTGATAACGATCCTCTGGACGAAGTGTTATACGGATGACATCGACCGTAATGTACAAGTCGATCAAGCGTATCAGAAGTGCCTTCACTTTAGATACTATAGGGTCGAGTCATGTTATTATGACGAGGCCCTACGTTTATCTTCGGGGTAGCCCAGCTGAGGAACTACGTCACGTGTTGGGAATTAGTTAGGTGACTATATAAGGTAGGTTTCCACTATGTTGAAAACATATCACTCATTGCTGCAGTGGGTAAGAAACGTGATTTATCAGATCTAGAAAAGGGAATGATAATCGGCTTTCGGGCCAAGGGTGGCATATTTCAGAAACCGCATAGTTTGTAAACTGTTCTCGTGCTGCTGTAGTTAAAGTGTACCATGACCTTGAAAATAGGACCATTCAGAATAAACGGTATGCGAACTGTAGAGCACCGCGTGCCATTGATAAGAGGTGAACGTTGGCTTCGAAGGTGTGTGAATGCCAACCTAAGAGCTACAGTGGACCAACTTACCGCTCAAACCAACGAGGGTGCTACCAGGCATGTCTGTAAAACCACAGTACAGTGGATTCTGCTACGTATAAGCCTCCGCAGCAGACGGATGGACAGCGCACCCATGCTAACGAAGGTTCATCGCCAAAACCGGCTTCAATTTGCCCACAGTACAGAAAATGTACCGCTTCTGACTGGAAAAAGGTTGCCTTCTCCGATGAGTCACGATTTCTGCTCCACAGAAATGGTGGCCATTGGCGGGTGAGGCGAGAAACCTACAAGAACAAGCATCCTGCAACCATTGTTGGACGAATCCAGGCTGGTGGCGGCAGCGTCGTAATGTGGGGCGTGTTCTCATGGCATTTCCTGGGCTCACTGATGCGTGTAGAAGGCACTCTCAAATGATTCGGTTATTTATCCAGGGTTATTTATTCAAATACACTCATACAGGGCGACTGTCTTCCCAGAGGGGTATCGCTCGTTCCAGCAGGACAATACACCCATACGGCTGCAACTGTTCAGGGGTGGTTTGAGGAACACGACCAAGAGTTCTAATTCCCCCCTAATTCCCCAGCCCTCAACCCAATCGAGAACCTTTAGGATCACCTCGATCGTCATGTGCGTGCTATTGAACAACCATCACGTACCCTTCAGCAGCTATCGGATGCTTTACAGTCTGCATGGCAACAGCTACCAGTAGAAACCTACCAGAATCTTATTGACTCACTCCCACGCCTTCTAGCTGCTGTCCTTACCGCTAAAGGCGGTTATTCGGGATATTAGCTGGTAGTCATAATAATGTGACTCGATTCTGTAGAATTTTTTCCTCGAGGAATAAAGTTTCTAATCAATTCAGGCTTACTCCAAGTATTGAATATCTAATTATGTAAAGAAATAGGATCCGAAGTCTACGGCAAAGTTATCCGTAGAGGCTGAAAAACAAGTACAAGAAGCTAATGCAAAGAGTTCACAAAAAGATGGATGGTATGAAAAAAGTTAAGTTTCACTGGTTGTGATAATTCCGTATGCAGCATGTTTCGTATTTTACGGAACAGGAAAAATGACGCACTCACCACTTCGTACCTCTGATTGTGATCAGGAACTAAGCGATTTGGATAAAGTCCAGGTTATTACAAATTTGTTTTTTCCAAACTGAGTAGTAGTTTTTTTTTTGTTTTTTGTGTGATCGGTAACCTTGAATGTGAGCTCATGACTGAGCGAGTGAAAGGCAATCATCTAAAGTTATAAGAAGCACCGAAACATCACTGGAGATTGAAACTGGTGAAATCAGCAACATTATCATTAAACTAAAAAAAGAAAGCTCCAAAGAAAGACCATGTAAACAACATTGCATCTCCCAAGTAATCTTATACTAGCTGTTATACCCGGCGTTGCTCGGGCTGTTTGTTTGATGAAATTTTGCAATATCCGATTTTGAATATAAATAAGAACACATAAAAAATCTTTAATGGCGTATATATTCACTTTGGAAAAACGAAAAGAATTCTTTAAAATGCTCGGACTGGAATTTTTTGTCTAATTGGGTTTTGCCCAGGAAAATTCGACATTGCATCCTTAACATTTTCGAATATCAAAGAGAGGCTATTGGTATTGAAATATTTCTGTCTATATTAAAAATACTTCACAGATTGAATATGAGAGTTGAGGAACTCTGTTTAGCCAGATCAACATTCTTCTTCAACATGTAACCGTTTCTATAGAGGTGTATTCAGTCAAAGAGCGTGGAATCATGTCATGAATGTGGTTGTTTATATTGACAGTATCAGTTTTAGCAGCAAGGATTACTCTCTCACACAATCAGTTGAGATCTTTATAATTTACTATGTTTATCTAAACAATATCTATAACTTCTCTAAAGGAAGTTACTACATTACAAAATCCATATGAATAATAAATTTTCTCCAGTTATTAGCTAATTAGGGAGTGTATCTTCACCTTTCATCAAAAGCTTGAGAAGTTGTATTCTCTTATTTGTTTTAGAATAATTTCTTACATCTCTCTAAAGATTTTAATAAAAAAAGAAATAAGATTTTTATTTTTTTATTTATTACTTTTTATAACTATCCCCCTTAAAACGTGAATCATTAAGGCACGCATCGTAGCTGACTTAAAAGACAGATCCTGAAACGGAAAGGTCACCTGATCTTCTTAGTCGAAGCAACAATGCATCGTGATTGCTAAAATCCAAGATGGAAACATGGAAGGTTACATTTTTGCTTGGGCTAAGATGGTCAGATGATTTTTCAGTGCCGCGGCCTGTCTTTTTCATCAGGTAAGATGCTTGCCGTAATGATTCACGTTTTAAGGGGGATAGTTATAAAAAGGGATAAATAAATAAATAAAGAAATAAATAAATTAAAATCAGTATTATTTCTTTTTTATCAAGATATTTGCGAAGATGTAAGAAATTATTCTAAAACAAATACAACTTCTAGAGCGTGCATCTGCTCAAGCTTTTGCTGAAAAGGTGAAGGTATTTTTTCTAATGAGCCAATAACTGGAGAAAATTTTTTTATATGGTTTTTGTAATGTAGTAACTTCCTTTAGAGAAGTTATAGATATTATTTATCTAGGCATATTAGAAAATTATAAAGATCTCAACTGATTGTGTGAGAGGGCAATCCTTGCTGCTTAAAACTGATACTGTCCATATAAACAACCACATTCAGGATATGATTCCATGGTCTGAGATTGAATACAACGCTACTAAACAAAGGAGACGATGGATTCTACTATTTCCACAAAGAATTTATTCACCATAACATAGATGTACATTTCGGTTACAACGTAGCCATCTTCAGTATGAATCGATTTTACAAAATAAGGTTTTAGGTATTTATACTAGAGTTAAGCCAATGAGAAGGAGTATAGGAAAAAATTGGAGGTAAAAAACGCCATTGGGCACCAGAAGCGCGGACCTATGAGAAGGCTCCACTAGGTGGGGGTTGATTTTCTTGTATGATGTAATAAAGCTTTCCAAGAGGAGAGGTCCATGGATCTTGTATCTAGATTCAGCAACGAGTCCCCAGTTGAGTTCACGAGTAGGTGTTTCAAGATCTCCCAGGATTCCAAATAGTTTAGTTTCTTGGGGTCGTCAACCACCTGAAGGATTTGGAGTTGATCAATTTTAAAATTATGTCCAGTCCGTAAATTATGGTCTGCCATCGCCGATCTGTCGGGTCTGTACATAATTTTAAAATTGATCAACTATCTTTTTGTATTTTTGTGCGGATGATACTGCCATTATGACATGGGCACACCAGCCGGCTCACGTTATCACTCGACTGCAGTGCGCCTTGAAGCAGTTCGAAGACTGGTTTAACTGCTGGAAGTTGAACCTTAATGTCGGAAAGTGCAAGGCTTTGTACCTCAATAGGAAGCTCAAGCGTCCCCCAGATTCTCTTGTTCTATTCAATAAGAAACTGGACTGGGTGGACAACTACAAGTATCTTGAGAGTTATCATTGACTCAAGACTCTCATGGAACGGGCATATGTCCTATGCTCTGAACAAAGCAAAGAGGGCTAAGTATAGTATCACAGCTATCTTGGGTCGCAACAGCGCCCTCAGCATTGACAACAAGCTACTTCTGTACAAGTCGATTATCCGGACCATACTCCTCTGACATGCCTGCGTGGGCGACTATCTGTAAAACCAGATGGAATGAACTACAGTCATTCCAGAATGTTACCCTGAGGACCATTGCCTAGCTGGACAGAAGGACGGTGAAAAACCAATCCATCCACTTGGATTTAAACATGGCCCATATCAGAAAGTTTATACAGGATCTCCTTTTGATTATGATACAGAAGATGAAGACTCACGACAATAAACTTGCGAATGGGATACTGAAGAACTCATTGAATATGAACAGGCATACGAAGTATCGTAAACCGAGGCACGTTCTTGAAGTCAATTTTGAAGATATTAGCAACGTCTCTTTCCCGGACTACTGGAAGATGTGATAATCTTCTTTCTCCTTGTATTTTTTATTTCGTTTGTATTTTGTTTCTGACAATCGTCAATCTTATTTTCTTTTTTGTATAACATGGAAGACAAAAAAAAATCCTGCTTTCGTCCCATCCTAACAAATATACACTTCACTGTTCGATTGTCGATTGTATGTAAAATCGATTCATACTGAAGATGGCTACGTTGTAGCCGAAATGTACATCTATGTTATGATGAATAATTTCTTTGTGGAAATAGTGGAATCCATCGTCTCCTTTGCATCAAAGTATCCACAGATCGGCCAGGTCAGTCTTGTTCTTATGTATATTATTTATATTATAAGTACTTTCTTACCTCCTGAAACAGAGTTCCTCAACTCACTCAATCTATCTCTGAAGTATTTTTTTTAATATATACTGTCGTGTCGGCGATCAACATTGAATTGTTATCGTATACGATCCTCATAATTGTAGTGGTGTTTGTTTGTTATATTTGTTCCATTGTTATATCCACCATTGTTGTTGTTTGGAGACGAACGTTCGTCAGCTGTTCTTTCTTCATTCCCAGCCATAGTCGTTCTGATGACACGCTAGTCATCCGTCCCGTTTACAAGCAAAAATATTCGCCGGAGCCGGGGACATTACCACCAGGTAAACCCATAGTTCCATTACTATAGTTCGTCTCCTCTTCCACTCCATCGAACCCCATATAAACACAATAAAATTGGTGTCAGAAGTGGGATAGCCCGATTAAATGCCATCGATGAACGCTCCGACGCCGCTAAAAGTGAACGCAGCTCCCATCGCCATCTTGAGTGAGTGAGAAGAAAAAAAGAACGCCGTTCACAATTAAAGTGCCACAATTAAAAAAATAAAGACACATTTAAACATGGACATACAGCCAAAACTGTGCCGAAACAACGGTGTGGCATGTGTGGTGGTCTGCATTGGGCAGACGCCTGTCATTACAAAACCGCAACCTGCTACTCCTGCCAGATGACGGGACATATTGCCAGAGCCTGTCATACAAAGGCTAAAGGTACATGTCGTACCTCCCCCGATGAAACGTCAGTTCCAATAGACCGGATACAGTCATTGAACCAGATTTCGTCTCTAAAACGGGCAGCTTCCCACACAAACTTGATAGACATTACGATTGACGGCAATCATCTGCAGATGGAGGTCGACACGGGGGCACCCTGTGGTATCGTCGGTGTCACCCGTTTGCGTATAATAAAACCACAAATACGCCTGCATAAGACTGACCGTCAATTCCGAAGTTACACTGGTCACCAGGTGCGTTGCCTCAGGAAAGCAAGAGTGCGAGTGACCATTGGCTGCACCAGCCGTAATATGGATCTATATGTGGTAGAAGGAAATTCTACGAGATTAATGGGTCGCGAATGGATCGCCAATTTTGTCCACGAGATCCAATTCGACAAATTGTTCGCACCCATTCAAGCCATCCAAGAAAATCCAGACAAGGGTTTCTTAGCCGAGGGACAACAATGCCAACTGGACTGTGTAGTGAGAGAATTCGATCACGTCTTTCAAACCACAGCAGGGAAATTGAGAGGGCCACCAGCTTCAGTCCATCCTGTGCCAGATGCCACCCCTGTCTTTGCTCGAGCAAGGGATGTCCCACTTGCTCTACGAGAACAATATGCTGCCGCCATCGAGAAAAAAATGAAAGCTGGCTTTTACGAACGAGTCGATTTTTCCGAGTGGGCTTCGCCAACCCACGTACTGGTTAAAAAGAACGGTGCGCTACGAATCACTGGAAACTATAAGCCTACGGTCAACAAACAGATGATCGTAGATGAGTACCCAATTCCTAAAATAGAAGACATATTTAATAAAATGAGAGGAGCTCGGTGGTTTGCTCACCTTGACATCACAGATGCATACACCCACTTACCAATCGACGCCAAATTCCGGGAGGTGCTGACTCTGAACACGCCAACCCATGGACTGGTGAGACCAATTAGAGCCGTCTATGGTGCCGCAAATATACCAGCGTTGTGGCAACGTCGGATGGGGGAGGTGTTCCGAGAAGCAGAAAATGTGGTCAATTTTTTTGACGACATCATTGTATTTGCCCCGACGTTTGATAAGCTAGTCGATTGGACCACCACGGATTCCATCTTAACCGCAAAAAGTGTGTTCTCGCAGCCACGTCACTAAACTTTTTGGGACATATTATTAATAAGAATGGCCTCCATAAGTCAAAGGAACATATCATTGCCATACCAAAAGCCCCGATGCCATCGTCTTCCGAGGAGTTGCAGCTCTTCCTGAGGAAGGCAACCTACTACAGCGCCTTTATTCCTAATCTTTCCCATAAAGCAAAGCCACTCCGAGAAATACTGGGCCACGACAAATTTGTGTGGACCGACAAAGCACGAAAGGCCTATGAGGAGCTCAAGACCACCCTCATCTCGCCGCAGGTCCTCACCCAATATGACCCCTCTCTCCCAGTCATTCTCGCCACAGATGCAAGTAGCTTCGGATTAGGGGCCGTATTAAGTCACAGACCAGCCAACGGTCAAGAAAGATCCATAGCCTATGCCAGCAGGTCTCTTTCTGAAACGGAACGGCGCTATCCCTAGATAGATAAAGAAGCCCTTGCCATCGTATGGGCTGTTAAAAAAATTTTTAACTTTCTGTATGCGAGGAAATTTGAGTTGGTCACAGACCACAAGCCACTGACTCAAATATTTCATCCACATAAATCTCTCCCAACCCTGTGCATTAGTCGCATGGCCAATTACGCAGAATATCTTAGTAATTTTAATTATGCCATTACATATAAGCCAACAAAGGACCATTCAAACGCCGACTACTGCTCCCGCATTACGTCGATTAACAGGGTAGAAGAAGAAGAAGAAGAATAAGAAGAGGAAGATAGATTTGAGGGATTTGTGTTCCACCAAATGAGCCAGTTACCCATCCGGCCAGAGGACATCGCCAAAGCCACAAGAAGCGATCCAAGACTGGGTCGAATTGTCCAGGAGCTAGCTCGAGGCCGGGATCTAAGCCGCTCTGGTTTCAAAGCACCCGAAGACAGATATACAACGAGCGCTGGTTGTCTACTCTATGAACATCGAGTAGTGATTCCACCACCTCTACGGCAACCAGTCCTAGATGACCTCCACACCGGCCATCTAGGGATGGGCAAGATGAAAGGCCTTGCCCGCTCGTTCGTATACTGGCCCGGTATCGACGCCGACATCGAGCGCACCGTCAGAACGTGCGATCAATGTGCGACGACTTCCAGCGCACCTCCCTAGTTTCGAACCCACCATTGGGAGTATCCCAAGGGCCCATGGGAAAGAATCCATGTGGATTATGCCGGACCAGTGTCGGAGAAAATGCTTCTGATAATAGTGGACGCGTACAGCAAGTGGGTGGAAGCCAAGATAACTTCGTCGACGACCGCGACAGCCACCATCGATATACTGGATGAGCTGTTCGTGAGACACGGAATACCAACCACCGTGGTCTCCGATAATGGTCCCCAGTTTGTCGCCGACGAATTTACAACGAACCTGAAAGTGCGAGGAGTCCGATTCCACAAACGCACAGCGCCATACCACCCGTCCACTAACATGCAAGCTGAGCGGTATGTACCGACGATAAAATGTGCATTGAAAACCATGGGTACGACGCCAGCCAGTTTGCAACGAAACCTTATTACGTTCTTGGAACGATATGGAAGAGCGCCACATGCCACCACGGAGGAGTCCCCCGCAAAATTGTTTTTAGGGAGATAACTGTACACTCGCCTGGATATGTTACAGCCACAAGACGTAAGCCAGCGAGTGCAACAGCGTCACCAAGCTTCGTTCTCAGCCAAGTATAGATCACTTCGAGTAGGGCAACCAGTCTGTGTCGTCAGGGAATGTTTCCCAAAGAAAATGGCTTCCAGCTGTTGTCAGTCGTCGCCTAGGAGATCTCCACTACCAAGTGGCGGTTGACAACAATTATTCGAAACGCCACATTGATCAGCTTAAGCCACGAGACATAGAACGCCCAGGTGCGCCACCCAGAGAAGGAACGAGGAAACCACCAACGCCTCGTCGGGTGCGCTTCCCCAGCAACGGATTGCCCAGCCACTCCAACCGAGGAGATCCCGGTTGCCGCCGATTATGAACTCAATACCATGGCAGCAACTCCATTTCCAGCGGTCGAGGATCCGCCGCCAGACTTGAGCGACTCCCCCGAACCGATTGAGCCGCATTCACCAGGTGCGGAAGAGAATGAACCTCCAGTGCGCTCTGAAACAGACACCACGCGCCGTCGAGACCAACCGAGTCAAAATACCGAAACTCTCCGGCGCTCCGGACGCACTCGGCAACCGCCCCAGCAGTATTCGCCCTAGCTAAGTGCGACGGGAGGAAGTGTCGTGTCGGCGATCAACATTCAATTGTTATCGCACACGATACTCATAATTGTAGTGGTGTTTGTTCCTGTTATATTTGTTCCATTGTTATATCCACCATTGTTGTTATTTGGAGACGAACGTTCGTCAGCTGTTCTTTCTTCATTCCCAGCCATAGTCGTTCTGATGACACGCTAGTCATCCGTCCCGTATACAAGCAAAAATATTCGCTGGAGCCGGAGATATTACCACCAGGTAAAACCATAGTTCCATAAGTATAGTTCGTCTCCTCTTCCACTCCATCGAAGCCCATATAAACACAATATATACAGAACTATTTCAGTACTCATAGCCTTTCTTTGATATTCTAAAATGTTAAGGATGCAATATCGAATTTTCCTTGGCAAACCCAACTGGACACAAAATTCCAGTGGGAAAATTTGAAAGAATTCTTTTCGTTTTTCCAAACTGAATACATACATTATAAAGGATTTTCCATGTGTTCTTATTTATATTCAAATTCAAATATTGCAAAATTTCATCAAATAAACAATAATAAATGTTATCAAACAAGCTGATACAAACAATGTATATGTAACCTTGGCAACATAGCGATGACATTAGCCGATTATATAGATGGATGGATGGATGTAATAATGCTGGAATTTATCTTATTTTACAGCTGTGAACCAATAGCTTGAACGAAGCATCTCTAAACCTGAACAAATTATGGAAAAGACCTTTTATCTAGGTCTAACTCTGGAGACGACAACGGTAACCTGATTTCAAGATCATTATATTCCCAACACAATTTAGTGCACCAAGAACATTTTGGATTTCGTGCCAATCACTCCTGTCAGATGCAAGTAAGGAGGCTCGTCCAAAATTTGAGCTCTGTCGACCAATCTATTTACTAGGGTTATCTTTCTTCATGTCACTAAAGTGACAATAATAAACAATCCAGCTTTGCTTAAAAAATAAGGTTTTTGCTGTACCAGAAAGCAAATTGTCTATAATATGCATAGCGTCTATTTTTGTTAGCATAACGTCAAATCATGATGCAGAAAGCAATTGTAGAAACTGCTTAAGAAACAATTGCATTTGATTTTGTTTCCCAAAAAGTACAGTTAGAAATGTTGTTCAACGAAAGAGAGCAAGATGAGATCTCCAACGAAAGCCTAGTTCGAGAAATACGCGCACTACCACACAAGAGAAGGATAGGCTGCTCTGTCGGTTATCAAAACCACAGCCAGGATGATAGCAGTAGATTTGAACTGTGATATGCAAGACCACTGCGTGATTATAATTAGTATTTCCACAAGAAAACAGCGACCGGACGAAGGATAATTAAATTATAGGCAACCGGAAGGAAAGCCATTGTCACAAGAAAAAGCTGGAGTGTCTGACTGCCTTTCCATAAAAGTACAAGCAGCAGATCTCTAATGACTGAGCTAAATTCGTATGGACTGAAGAAATTAGGTTTGTTATTCGAAAGAGATGGCATACAGTATATTAAACGTCCCAAGAATGAGCGTTGCATGAAAGAGGAGGATCTTTGATAGTATAAGTTGCTTCTGTAGCAGTGGGCTGGGTTCGCTTTTGAGTAGTTTTGGTACTATGGACAAGAACACGTACAGATATATTCTACAGAACAAGTTATATTGTCTTTGAAAAAATAGCTATCTTTCCATCAAGGTTGGATTTTCCAACAAGACAAAGAGATTAACCACAATCCAATCTTGTTAACCAATATCTGACTTCAAAAAATATTCGAGTTTTTGACTGGCCATCGCAATCATCGGACCTCTACCCTTCGAACATCTTCAGGAGAGTTTTTTCCTTTGCTGCAGAGAGAAAAAAAGCATCAAACTTGGAATAAAAATTCAGATGCTTCAAAAAAACTGTGACAGAAACAATCGTGTTGAGAACTTGTAATGGGAAAAACCACGCAATCCACAAAATTTTCATATCATATATGCACATTTCGATGACGAATTTGTCTTGAACCGACAATCGAATAGCGCAGGGGAAAATGAAACGAGCGTCCGAGAAGCAATGCTTTCACTGCCATACTCGTCCAGAAAGTAACCACAGGAAGTAAACTGAACTAGGCAAGAAGCCAGATGAAACCTAGTTAAATCATCCAGAGGATAAAATGGAATCCTTTCCTATCAGGATGGTAAAGCAGATTGTTGATTGACGAGGAACACGGAGGAGCTAGTAGATCCTGTAGATGGAAAGATGGCCTCTTGTAAGTCATGGAAGTTGATGTCCAGGATGTGACGAGACCTGCGATGCCTGAGGTGAGAGGGTGATCCAAAATATCTGCAAACAGAGGATTGGGATGGTCCTTAATCTTCGCAAGCAGCTTCCTCAGCGACTCCTGGACGTGGTTTCCAATGGGAAGTATACCGAAATCGTCAGCAATGGAAGTATTAGTTGCAACTGTCGTGTCAAATTGGGCAATTGTCCTGAGGGTAATGTTTTGGAAGGTTTGCAGGTCCTTCCATCTGGACTTGCATATTGTGGCCTAGGAAGGCATACCATAGAACAGAATGGCTCGGATTACCACTTTATGTAGCAAAAGATTGCTATCAATTCCAAGCGCGCTGTTTGACCATAGAAGGTCAACCAGACTGGACTTTGCCTTCTTAGCCTTGTTGATAGCATAGGAGAAGTGGTCACCCGAATTTAGCTTGGCATCTATCACCACTCCGAGGTATTTGCAATTTTTTACCCATTCGAGCTCTTTACCAGAAAGGAAAGGATTATAATGAACCAAGAATTACATACTTTCTATAGAATGGAGGAACTCTGAGGACTGAAGATAGCCAGTAATTACTTTATGTATTCAGCAAGTCTCGTCCAAGCAGCTACAATTAGACTGGCTATCTGCATGGACTCTAAGAAGTTTAACAGATTAGAATTATGAGTCACATGTAATATTTTGACAAGATTTAGGTCATAATCGTGCTTGCAATAAAAGATATGATTAGCAAAACTCGATTTTTCAAAATTACAATTTATAATATATTTGGCATATTCTTTAATTTTAGTCGTAATAGTGTTTTTTATAAACCGTGCAAGATATTTTGTAGACACCAGGTTTATCTAATATGGGAATTTTGTCTTTCCTGCAGCTTAAGTACCTTTTGCTGCTCTCGAAGGCGGGACAGAAATCAAATTGTTTGACTATGTTGTTAAAGTCTTTTGTCAGTCGTATATTTTATGGCAACGGGGTACTTAATAGTGACAGCGGCCGAATGAACGTAGCTGCTTGGACGAGAGTTGCTAAATACATAGAATAATTACTGGCTATCTGCAGTCGTCTGAGTGGTTCTTCCACTCCGTATAAAGGATGTAATTCTTGGTTCATTGTATCAATTTTGTAAGAAATTATTATCACGCTGATGATGACGATTTTTTCGTCGAAATGAACATACGTAGTATGAAAATAATTTTATGGATTGTGTGGTTTTTCCTTTTACAAGCTCTCACCATAACTAGATCTACAGTTTCTTGGCACCATTGGAATATTTCAATAAAGATAGAAATGTCAAAGCAAACCAAACACTGATGATAGAAATGATTTCTAATTTTTTTTTGATTTTTAATATGTTTGGTATGAAATAAGTCTTATAATACCTTATTTTTTGAACACACACAAAACACGAATATATTTTTTACACGAAGATGCTAGAAAATATATCAGTAATTTTCATTTATAGAGATATACACTAATATGCCAAAAGTAATGGGAGTGTCATATGCAAATTTTCATGTGTCTCCTGCATCGCGTAAAGGATGTATAAATATGCAGAGCGATATCAGTATTGTCAATTCGACTATTAGCAGTCGTCTGAAACGTCTTGTAACGTGATTAAGGCTACACCACGAGAAATATCATGATTTGAACGCGGAATGATGGTTGGAACTAGATGCATGGGAAGTTCCATTTCTGAAGTGGTATGGGGATCCACAGTGTCAAGGGTGTACAGAGAGTATTTCATTTCAGGCATTACCTCCTACTGTGGCCAACGACATCTATGCAGAATAGTCCTTCGTAACAGACACGCGTCGCTATGTCAATTAACAGTCACCTGTACTGGAAACGTGTCTATGAGATCAATGCAGCGAAATTTGGCACTAACAGGATATGACAGAAGAAAACCGACAAGAGTGCCTTTTTTCACCGCACGCTGCGCTTCGCCTGGGCTCGAACAAATTCACTGGACCTTAGGTTATTGTAAACAAATTGCTTGGTCACGCAAGCTGATGGTCGGATTCGTGTGTGACGCAGATCCCATAAGGCCATGGACCCAAGTTGTTAGGAAGGCACTATGCAAGCTGGTAATGGCTGCAACTTGTGATGGGACGTAATCACATGGCAGGGTTTGGGTCCACTAATCAAATGGGACCTATCACTGACTAAGAATCGTTATGTCCAACTACTTGGTGACAATTTTGCAGCCCTTCATGGCCTTCATGTACCCTAACGAGGATGGCATGTTCCAAGAGGACATTGCGCCATATCACTTGGCCACCATTACTTGCGATTGGTTAGAGGAGCATTCTGAACAATTCCAGCGAATTATTTGGCTCTTTATGAACCCCAATGAACATATTTGGGATAAATCGAACGATCCATTCGTGCACAAGAACCTGCACCTGCAACACTCACGCAATTATGGGCGGCTATCGAGACTGAACAAAATCGTGATTTCCATTCGACTTATCTCTTCAGAGGAGTTCCGCCGACTGGCAGAGTTCATGTTATATCAAGTTGCTGCACTTCGCCGGGCAAAAGAAGGTCCTACACGATTTTGAGTAGGTAACCCATGATTTTTGGCACTTCAGTGTATTTCCATGTAAGCTAAATATGCATTCCCATAGCTTGCTTTTTTACTTGAAGCTTGAAGCTTTTAGCGTCTTGGGTGTGATTTTTCAAGCTCAAGCTATCCTAACACCAAGCTGATATGCGTTACAATCTGCAGATTGGATCTTGAGCCCCCCCGTTTCAACCCATTTCTGCGACCGACATCATGATTGACCATCGATTGTCTTTCCGTTATGCTTGTTCTAGCAACCACGCTTTTCCCCGTGCGTCTTGCCAAGCTATGCATTCATACGTTCAAGGCTGAGCTCGATTCGAGAGTGGTAATTGCGAGTGCAAGGCGGACGCCAATAATAATATCACTATAAGTTAAGAATATGTATATTGGTTGTAATAAATCCATACATGTGAAAATATAGATTAAATACAAAAATTTTCAAAACGACAGTAAAACAAGAAAAAAATACAACGCTGACCAAGCCAGTGTTTTTAAAGTGGGGGGCGCAAAAAATTCTTGGAGGGGTTGCAGAAAATTTAATGGGTGAGTAAGTTTTCAATTATTTTATAAATTTTTTAAGTATAAACATTCGTATTCATAAAACACATTAGAGCACTCGCGTTCAAGGGTCCTTTGGAATTTATAAGTATGAATGGGGGCCGCGAGAAAAAAAAGTATAAGAAAACACTGGTCTCAGCGATCACTTAGTTTCCTGAATGCGCACCGAAAGGGGTCAGGGCTCAAGATCAGATCTGCAGCCTATAGTTGGGTGAAGCAAGCGGATTTTCAAGCTAATTTCCGCTTCATCGGATACCTAGGTTGAAGCAACTTCCTGCTTGGAAATGATCGAGGCGCAAGTGTGCTGACTATATGTAATTTAGAAAGATGTAAAGAGATGTAGAGAAATGTAAAGGGATAGAAATGAAAGAAATATTTATAGGCGAAATTGAGTGGAGAGGTCCGATATGGGAAAGAAAAAAAAAGACTACCTACAAAAATCGCTAAGTGATCGCTCTATCATAGAATGAAGTTTCGGCAGGGGTGAATTGGAATGGTTTCATTTATCAAAACCTTCCTTGGAGTCCCAGACAAAGATTAATTATCAATAGCATTCTTAATATTAGACTTCATCTTCGAAACAATAAATGCGCTCTTGTATTGATAAGAGACATGTTTTTATGAATTCCGGCGCGAGAAACGTCAGCTATAGGTAACTCCAACGTTAGTTTTGCTTGAAAAAAATCGTAATCTACTGTTATATATTTCTCACGAGTAGAATTTGCTACAAAGCTCAAGCTTCGCTTTAACCCTGTACATCTAACGTTTTCAATAATCCCGAAAGGCTGCAAACGATTCGTTAATTCTGATAAGCAATTTTTTTGAATTTTTTTTTCTTAACAAAGGCAGTTTTGTTGATTAGGTTTTAATTATAAATAATATATAAAGGATTACTTAATGAAACCAAATAATAATAAATAATAATAAAATTCAAAATTAGAAATTTATATAAAGCTGGCGTTATTTTTACAGATTTGTTAATGTACAGTCATGGACAAAAAAAACGCTCCCTCACTCTGTGCTGCTCAACGAAATAAAATGAGCTGCTCCCTCATTTCATATCGTTGGTGCTGCTATATTTTTAAATGAGCGTTTACTACTTTTGCCACTAGGGGTCTGATTAGCATGTACGTTTTTCTGCTGTAATTGATTATAAGTGCACCACACTACAATCTAATGATAAAATTTAGATTTAATATTTATTCTCAATTGACTTTTGGAGTGATTGTGAACAATATTTATTGCTTTATTGTTAACTTATAATGTTTTAGAAAAATAGCCCGTACGAAAGAAAATAGGATGGTATGATTTTATTGGTTAAAAATTTAGATAATTTTCTGAACGAAGTAAACGATATCAGACACCTAGTGGCAAAAGTAGTAAACGCTCATTTAAAATATAGCAGCATCGAGTGAGGGAGCGTTTTTTTTGTCCATGACTGTACATCAAATTTGATGTTAATGTATGCTATATCAATGATTTTATCTCTTCGGTTTTTAGGCAATGTTGGCACTATTTTCTTGTAGGCTTCGTACAAATACATCCTCAGTCAACTCTCTCAGGACATTATTATTATCTACCGGGTGGGCAAGAAATAACGTGAGGTGTTCAGAGCTCGCTAGCGGGAATTCTATTAGGCCAAATGCAGTACATTTTGGTGTATATACTTAGTGGAACATGCAGTTTCGATTTCTGCAAAAAAAAAAATAAAAATATTACCAAAAGTCGCCATAGGGGGCGCTTATTTCAAGAAAACGATGAATACATTTGCATAAGCGCGTTCCGTGTTGAGCAATCATGACAATAAAAGGCAAGGCTGAGGATTTCCCATCATTCACGAACGAATGGCCTGACGATGACGCTTACTCTGCCTGACCGGGCGTTATTAGTCAAGTTGTTTTATCAGAAGAGCGACAATGCAAGTGTTGCCCTTCGTGAATTCCGGCGATTGAAAACGTTACGAAGAGGACCGATGAGCGTAACTAAGTTACGGAAAATGATTGAACGATTTGAATCTACCGGAAATCTAGGAGTGCAACCAGGCCGGGGACGCAAACGAATCAGGCAGCAACACGTTGAAGAAGTTGCAACTGCTGTTGTGGAACAGGAGATGACTACTGTGCAGGGTACCAGCAGTTCACACGCAATAGCACGCCAAACAGATATCCCATATTCGACGGTGAGGAAAATATTGCATAAGATATTGACATTTTATCCCTATAAAATCACACCTGTTCAACAATTGCTTCCTGGAGTTGAACGTACGCGAACTGACTTTTCGCTGAGATTTTTAGCGCGTATGGAAGTGGATGATGCATGGCAATGGCAAATTTTATGGAGTGATGAGGCACATTTTTATTTGAATGGTGATATCAATACCCACAACTGCCGTATTTGGGCTGCATCAAATCCACAAGTGTCTGCCAACTCCTATGCATTCACCGAAACTAATAGTATGGTGCGGCTTTACTGCTTCTTTCATCATCGGCCCGTACTTTTTTGAAGAAATCCGTCCCCGTGGACCGGTGACTTGTTCCGTCAATTCTGCCAGGTATGCCGATTATGCTTGAGAATTTTGTGATACCACGATTGCAGGAAAAGGGTAGTCTGGATTCTACCATTTTTATGCAGGATGGTGCGCCACCCATAAACGAGATGTCTGGATTTTACCATTTTTATGCAGATCTTGCGAGAACGTTTTTCAGACAACAGAATAATTAGTCGTGCATTTCCCATGGTATGGCCACCCAGGTCGCCTGATCTCAACCCTTGTGATTTCTGGTTATGGGGATATTTGAAAAGTCTTGTGTATCAAGCACATGTTCCTGACCTCTCAACCTTAAAGGATCAAATAACGTTACATATCAGACTAATTAATGCGAGCTGCCGTAGAAAATGTCGTGTACCGCATACAGCTATTGGAACAGCACACTGGTGGTCATATTGAAACACATTAGTAATTAAAAATAAAACTTTGTTTATTGTTGTTACTGAAGTTGGTTTGTACGGTATTTGTTCATTTGACAATTAGGTATTCATTGTTTTCTTGAAATAAGCGCCCTCTATGGCGACTTTTGGTACTATTTTTTTTTATTTTTGCAGAAATCGAAACTGCATGTTCCACTAAGTATATACGAGGTCTGTTCAAAAAATACGTAGACTGTTTGAATTGCGCGGGCCCTGTTGGTCCCAATCAAAATCGCTTGGTGTCGCCATCTTCTGACAGATCCGCTGATTACAAGGCAGTTTTTTGATTGCAAATATCAGTATTGGTTGATTAGCTACGCGGTTGTTTGTGAAGTGTGTTTTTTTTCGTTTGGCGGATTTTTAGAATGAGTGACCTGAACGAGCAAAGAGTTGCTGTGAAATTTTGTGTTAAACTCGGAAAAACTGCCACTGGACGAGTGGAAAAGGCCAGAAATGTGGACGAGAGGTGACTGGTTGTTTCATCACGACAACGCTCCAGCCCATTCAGCCCTCAGAACTCGAGAGTTTTTGGCCAAACACTCGATCACTGTTCTTCCTCACCCACCCTACTCACCTGACCTCGCTCCTTGTGACTTCTTCTTGTTTCCCAAACTCAAAAGACCTTTGAAAGGAAGGAGATTTGAGACGATTCCCGACATAAAGGCAAATGCGACGAAGGCGCTGAAGGACATCACAAAAGAAGCGTTCCAGGACTGTTTCCAAAAGTGGAAAAACCGTTGGGATAAGTGTGTGCGTCGGGAAGGAGAGTACTTTGAAGGGGACCTAGATGTGTAACTTCTGAATAAAGCATATTTTGTTTTATGACGTCAGTCTACGTATTTTTTGAACAGACCTCGTACACCAAAATGTACTGCATTTGGCCTAATAGAATTCCCGCTAGCGAGCTCTGAACACCTCACGTTATTTCTTGCCCACCCGGTATATGCATAAAAGAGCTGAAATGTATACACTGACTCACTCATTCATTCATTCATCACGAAATCTCCATAACTCTGAAGCCTACATCTTGAAATTTGGCAAGTATATTTCCCTTGGCTTCTAGATGCTCGCTAAGAAAGACTTTAGTTTTTCTTTCTTCCTTTCCACTGTAGTTTATTTTCAAAATTCAATTTACCTGGAACTGAATAGGATTTTTGCCAGCGTTAAATATTGCGATGTCTGCTTTGTTTAATGAAGACTTCTGCGATTGTTCCATGAAGCCACAGATATATAGTAAAGTTTTGTTTACTATATATCTGTGCGTGAAGCAGCATCAACAATGACTGCAAGTCTTTCGTGCGGGAATTCATTGGCGAAGCCGACGTGTTCTAAACAAGCCGTGGCACTGATTTTGTGACATCATGCAATAAAATATTTAAATACAAAATAAGGATATTAAAACTTTTAAATAAAATGGTTTCTTAAAAAATGAAACATGCTTTGGCAGTATTGCATTTTATTATACTGTATTTACGTATTTATCTAGAAATACAAAATTCACATTTCAAAATATCTCATCGGTTCGAGGCTAACGAGAAAGACAGGCTCCGGCACTGAAAAGTCACATGACCAAGATAGGTCTATTAACAATGTAACTTTCATTGTTTCCATTTTGTATTTTAACAATCAGTGTATTTTCCTTTGTTGGAAACAATGAAGGTTGGATTGTTGCTAGACCTATCTTGGTCAGGTGCCGGAGCCTGTATTTCTCGTTAGCCTCGTCATCGGTTTTCGTGACGTTTCAACAATGGAAGTGACGTAGTGCCTTGACTTTGTAACACGGTCTTTAATATCCATGGTTATCGAGCTCCATTGTTAAAATGAAGCTAAAGTTTCGGTAGGGCGGGAACTCTATTGAAAAGTGGCGCTGCATGTCCAGTCGACTCAACTTGCGCCTGCAGCGTCGCCCTATCTGCAGGTAGAAACTTTACTTCCATTTTCAGTTTCAATGAAAAACTCTATCGCATCACAGTCGGCCTTAGTGTGATCTATGCGACACCTGGCGCGATCTGTTTTCCTTAGCTTCTCGAAACAATGGAAAATGGCCGTAGCTGGATGACCATCAGGGCCGTAGCCAGGATGTTATTTTGGGGGGGGGGGTCG
>JAHWFO010020003.1:57101-71656 GCA_023313115.1 Rhysida immarginata | reverse complement strand
TAGAATAAATTCAAGTAGATTTGCACAAGTTACTGTTTTATAGTAAAGTTTTTTCAACGTTAAATGCAATTGCCTATCTATTACTGTTCAATAAACCATGATTGGCTTTAAATGAATTCATTTGCTTTTAATTTCAACAATTTTAAAGTCTGTTCATTAGAAAGTTGACAACTGGCTACACATGTGCTTACTGTGAATTCACTATGCATGTTCATAACCTTATAAATATAGAGAAATTATCCTGGTAGTCTATATCTTTTAATGAGGACTTTTGCAGATATATGATCTTTCTTCAATATTGCTTATTGTTAGTAAACCACCAAAATGTGTAAATTTTCCAGTTTTGTGCATACGTTTTGCCAAATTTACCTGTTCTACACAGAAAAACACCAAAATGTGTGGATTTCCCGTTTCATTCACACTTTTTGACAAATTTTCCTATTTTCCACAGAATACCACCAGTTTAAATGATCACATCGTGAAATTTCCTGTGATAAACTTGAAGAGCGTTCCCCTGAAAGAAAGGAATGACAGCTTTGTTGTTCTCCATATGAATAAATAAACAAGACAAAAGTGCTCTTGCTTCTATTTTAGAAAAAAAAACCCTTCTGCAATTGCTCATTTTCTGCGGTTACCTTACAAATATCATGTTTAAATAGTCATTCATAAGAATTACGGTTGCAGGGCTGGCTCTACCATAGGTGCAAGTGGTGCACTTCCACAGGGCAGCAAACTTTTGGAGACGGTAAGCAACGTTAATGTTTGGGGATGGCAACGGCAAGAGTAAAATTGCATTCTGCATGGGGCGGTAAAATTGCTAGAGCTGGCCCTGTTGAACAACATCAGTCTGCGAACCGTCCTGGTTCGACCCGGGGTAGCCCAGTTGGTCGGGTTTAGGTGCGTGTCATCGGGGTGATGGTTTTAATCGGCGCTGGAGACCTCGGGGTTGATCGGCGTGTCGGGGATTACACACAGGATGTAGGAATTATTTCTTTAACATCTAAAATACCAAGAGCATTTTTAAGCTCCCCATGCATCTACACAATTTTATTTCATTCTAAATCATGTGTGTTTTACTTTTAAAAAAACTTACATGATACAAATGAAAAAAAAAATTTCTTGTTTGTATTAAATACCGTAGAAGATCAACCTATTTGCACATAAATTATACAAGGCTTTTTGATTTTTAAATCCTGTTAAGTTTAAATGAATGAATGCATTTCCACAGATCAGAAAGGAATGAACATCTAATAAACTCCTGTGCATCATTTTTGTGGGAACAGATTTCAGTAAATGAAAAGTGGATGGCGGCAGTAGAAAACAGTAAAGGAAAGGATTTTTATTAAAAACATTAAGTGTAGAAAGATACCAAGAGAAAGAGAGACTGATCACACAGTTCATGAATGGAGTCTATCAAGATGTAGCTTTTATATCTTCGTGAATTGCTTAGAGTTGTAATTCTGTCCAAAAGCATATTTATTACCACAGTGAAAGTAAAACATTCATTGTTCTAGTAAACAGATATTATAATTAAAACATTCATTTACCATAATTCTACACATCTTTAATGGCAATGTGTATTTTTAGATGAATGTTTTTTGTAAAAAAGCAACTCAGTGCATAAGAAAAGAGTTTACAGATGTATGAAGTGAAATGAATTGAGTGTGCATTTTTAATGAATTCAATAATTTTACCATGTGTTCAACTTGTAAGAAACAAACGCAGACTTGATGCATTAAAACCAAATAAAACTTTCATTTCAGATTACCGAGAAGAATGAAATGATTTGTTGAGAATGCTGCAGGATGTCTGTCTGTATAAAATCCTATGGGGTGTGTATATGAATAAATGAAAAAAAAAGGAAGAAAAAAAATCTCTACAAATTGATGAAAGAGAAATGGCTTATGTGAGTATAAGTCAAGGGGAGTAAAGGGGTATAGGCTTTGTATTACATGTATGGTAGACAAATATGTATGGTACACAAATATGTCAAGTAAAGTGAATTATAAAAAATATTTAAAAGCCAAAAAATTTTTTATTACAGAAATGAATGACAACCGAACAGGGCCAGCTCTAGCAATTTTACCGCCCAGTGCAGAATGCAATTTTACCCTTGCCGTTGCCATCCCCAAACATTAACGTTGCTTACCGTCTCCAAAAGTTTGCCGCCCTGTGGAAGTTCACGACTTGCACCTATGGTAGAGCCAGCCCTGCAACCGTATTTCTTATGAATGACTATTTAAACATGATATTTGTAAGGTAACCGCAGAAAATGAGCAATTGTAGAAGGGTTTTTTTTCTAAAATAGAAGCAAGAGCACTTTTATCTTGTTTATTTATTCATATGGAGAACAACAAAGCTGTCATTCCTTTCTTTCAGGGGAACGCTCTTCAAGTTTATCACAGGAAATTTTATGATGTGATCATTTAAACTGGTGGTTTTCTGTGGAAAATAGGAAAATTTGTCAAAAAGTGTGAATGAAACTGGAAATCCACATATTTTGGTGTTTTTCTGTGTAGAACTGGTAAATTTGGCAAAACGTATGCACAAAACTGGAAAATTTACACATTTTGGTGGTTTACTAACAGTAAGCAATATTGAAGAAAGATCATATATCTGCAAAAGTCCTGATTAAAAGATATAGACTACCAGGATAATTTCTCTATATTTATAAGGTTATGAACATGCATAGTGAATTCACGGTAAGCACATGTGTAGCCAGTTGTCAACTTTCTTATGAACCGACTTTAAAATTGTTGAAATTAAAAGCAAATGAATTCATTTAAAGCCAATCATGGTTTATTGAACAGTAATAGATAGGCAATTGCATTTAATGTTGAAAAAAGTTTACTATAAAACAGTAACTTGTGCAAATCTACTTGAATTTATTCTAATTAAAAGATCTTTTAAAAGCAAAGAATATTTTATTTCTCAAATCTTTGGAGTTTAAATAGTTCAAAATGACTCTTTAAACATAATATTTGTAAAGTACATAGACAAAACTTTGATAATGTACAAGGAATGCTGTCAAAACAAGAGTAAGAGTATAGACTTTATTTCCATATTTCAATTTTTTATTTATTTGAATGGAGAAACAACAAAGCTACTATCTCGTTGTTTCAGGAAAACATTCTTCTGATTTATGACAGAAAAATAAATGTAGTGATCATTTTAAAATACGATTTTAAAACATACATCAATGTATCCATAAGAAATATTAAACAAGTCCACATAATCATAAACTCCTGATTAAAGCTTGGATAATGTATGAAAAATATCCCCATTTTTAAATTTTTTTCTAAAATATCATGAAAATGGTTAGTGAATTCTTAGTAAGCACTTGTTCAGTGTACCTGTATACAGCAGACAATGTTGAACAGATTTTAAAATTGTGCAATATAACTGAATTTTATCTAATTAAAAACATATACCCTTAAATGTTTCACAAAATCTTTGAGAGTTGAAATTCTTCTGAATGACCCCTAAAACATAATACATGTACTTGTAAGTTGACACAAATCCTGACAATGTGAAAGGAAGGTTGTCAAACAAGAAGTCAGAGTGCAGACATTGTTTATATCAATTTCTTTTATCTTTATTTATTGGGCATGTGGAAACAGCGGAGCTGTATTTCCCTTCTTTCAGGTAAAACATTCTTCCAACGCATAACTGAAAATTACATGAAGTGGTCATTTAATATAAGAAATTTTAAACATATGACTTTCTAAAAATCGACAAATCTTAATTGTATACTGTATAAAATGCATTCTCAGAAAAAATGTATGAAAAAGTTAGAGGAACTTCACAAAAGCTCAGGATGGTAACAATCTTACAATGTTAATACAATTCATTTCAATGTATCGAAAGCACATTTACCACATACTGCCACAAATATTCAATAGAATTAAATTAGAATCAACCTAACAACATAAAAAACAGTCTAGGCACTTAGTGGATTCAATGAGATTTCAACTTGTACCTCTAAAAAATACAACACCCATTAACACGAGTGAAATTCATTATTATTATTTTGGTTGAATGAATATTACGTTCATAACTGTACAAGATAATAAACATACAGTTATGTGTGAAAAGTGTTAATTATTTTTTTTTTTTAAAAATAAAAAGAAAAATAAGAGATAGAGGGTGGAGAGATGGAGTTTAGCAAAGATGGCATATAAAACTCTTAGAGTCGGTGATGGGTAGTTTAACCCAATGAGTTCAGCACATTGATCAATGATCCTGTCACAAATATTCAATAGAATCAAATTAGAAACGCACATAACAACAGAAGCTGCTTGGATATTGCTTGAATTTTATGAGAATTCAGTTGCACCTTCCATTTTGCAAAATTTCACAGTTTCGCGAAGAAGCAACGAATGAAGTGCCCACAGAACGTAGTGAACAGCAAGGGAACTTAAACATATATCTTCTATCTATATAAAGAAGGATGTTTGTGGGTCTGTCTGTACGTTTTTTATACATATCTACAGTTTTATTCCTATCCTGATAAAATTTCGCATACATGACCTTTAAAGCATGAGGAAGGTCACTGGCTACCTCAAATTTCGGAAAAAAAATAAATATCGATAAAAAAAACGATATTCATGGTTATGGCAAGGCATATTAATGAGAAATATCTCATGACCAACAATGCAAGGCAAAGTTTGTACAACAATAGGTATCAACACGCAATTCACAAACGCTCTGCATGAACCAACAATCAATATCTCAAGACTAACAATGAAAGGAAAACTTTGTGCAAGTGTAAATATCCCGGGCAACGCTGGGTACCTCTTCTAGTACGAAATAAACGTCGAGTTTGCTAGTTGAAAAACACTAGAATGCGAACGTTTTCTCATAATGATCACTGAATAGATGAGGTATAAACATACACCCTTGTAAAAAGTGATAAAATTTTAATGCATACATAAGAAATATTTGTATTTGGTCCGAGAGAAAATGTATGCAGCGTTATAGAAGAGTCCCATTTTATTGAACAGCCTCACGAATGTTAATGTTCTTGTGCTGGTAAAAATTATATAGAAACATCTGTGTATACTGTATTTAAAGTTAATGAGAACAGAGGGATGGCAAATAATGGCCAGTAAATTCAAGACAACTCAAATATTCGCGCATTGTGTAAGAGAAACGAACATGTAGGTTATTACAAAACTCTATTTCGATACCGAACGCAATTGCGACTGTATCATTTCATGTAAAGCATAGAGAACATCAACACGCACCCTGAGCATCATAAACATCATCTAGAATGTTTTGGGGGGTGTGCAAACGACCCAAAAGAACACAAAAACTTAATTTTATGCTGTTTTCATCCCGTTTTCGAGGTTAGTGTGAAAAGCCATTAAACAGCGCGCTTTTAAAGATGAACCTCTTTCCGACTTTATAAACCCGTCAGCCATCCCGACTTCAGTAAGGTGAAGGGTGTGAGAACCCAGAAACACGCACAAACGCGTTGTAAACGAACGATTTTTGACTGTTTAGCGAGGTGAAGAAGGAGATGGGCGAATTGCGCGCCCTTATCATCACGCTGCGGCCATCGAGGGAACTAGATTTCACTGGGCAATGAGGTTGATTTTTCCGAGTAACTTTGCCAAATTCGACCCCAGGACCAAACCACTTTACAACAAACAGTCTCATAGTCATGCCAACTCGAATCGAAAAAGTGTGGTTTTCTCTCACCCACAATTAACAAATGCGAATTTTGTTTTTGGTAGGCACCAATCAGAATAAGGCACGGCCGCGGAGTGGGGTCCCCAGCCGCGAGAACGTTCAACCATCTGTTCCCAGTGGTCGAACTAGCCAGTGGTTGAACATGATCACTTGCCTACTCGGGTGGCCAAAGCGAGTAGGTGTCAGAAGTTAACCTCTGACCAGCGAAAGCTGTGGGCCAAGTTCATGTTGCCTCGTTAGAGGTATTTTTTTACGTTGGGTATAGGATTATGCCACCTGAAGATCTTTTCAGATCTTAAAAACCTGTGGAAGCAATACCATCTGCCCCGCCACTTCAAAAGTGGTTTCCACACCGTCCCTAGTTAACTGAATCACCACGGCTCTTATGCCCTTGGCCACGGCATAAGGGGGGTGCAGATCAATCCCCTTCGAGGCTCACAGCGACGGCTGCCCCTGTGTGTAGCGGTGGTGCTCGGCATCTCAATGGAGTGTACCGACTATCTAAGCTCTGCCCTCCACTTTCTGCACAGGAACCAGTGCCCTGGTCGAGTCTCGAAGTGCCCAGGATCCATTATGGTATAGTGGAATCATTATGGGTCATTAAAACTTTCCATTCTAAAATACAGCATGTAATATATCAAAAGACTTATAATGAGGTATCATAAATGAATATAACTAAATATTATTCATAGTCTAAATTGAAGTCAAGGAACCTGTTTTAGTGGATCCATTATGATATAGTGGAATCATTATGGGTCATTGGAGTTCTCAATGTTAAAATATGGCATGTAATATATCAAACGGCTTGGTATGAGGTGTCATGAATGAATATGGCGTAAAATTAATGATAGTCTAATTGGATTTCAAGGAAACTGTTTTAGTAGAGCCATTATAGTATCCTGGAACCATTATGGGTCATTGGAATTTGCTATGCTAAAATATGGTATGGAATATATCAAACAACTGGAATGACGTGTCATAAATGAATATAATTAAAAATTATTCATAGTCTAAATTGGCTTCAAGGAACCTGTTTTAGTGGATCCATTTTGGTATAGTGGAATCATTAGGGGTCATTGGAATTTGCAATGTTAAAATATGGCATGTAATATATCAAATGACTTTGTATCAGGTGTCATGAATGAATATAACGTAAAATTAATGATAGTCTAGATTGGTTTCAAGGAATCTGATTAAGTAGAACCATTATGTTTCATAAGAATTTTCAATGCTAAAATATGGCATGTAATTTATCAAACGACTTGGAATCGGATGTCATGAATGAATATAACGTAAATTTAATGATAGTCCAAGTTAGTTTCAAGGAATCTTTTTTAATGGAACCATTATGGTCCATTGGAACTTACAATGCTAAAATATAGCATGTAATATATCAAACATCTTGGAATGAGGTGTCATGAATGAATATATCATAAAATTAAGGATAGTCTGAATTGGTTTCAAGGAACCTGGTTTAATGGAACCATTTTGGTTTAATGGAATCATTATGGTTTATTGGAACCATTACGGTTCATTGGAACATTCAATGCTATAATATGGCATGTAATATATCGAACGACTTGGAATGAGGTGTCATGAAAGAATATAACGTAAATTCAAGAAAACTGTTTTAGTAGATCCGTTATGGTATAGTGGAACCAGTATGGGTCATTGGAAATTTAGTTGCTATAAATAAGGTAAGTAATATATCAAACGATTTGGACTCCTTGAAATGAATGAGTCATGAATGAATATAGCGTAAAATTAATGATAGTGTAATTTGGTTGCAAGGAAACTGGCTTTGTGGAGCCATTATGGTGTCCTGGAACCATTATGGGTCATTGGAATTTGCTATGCTAAAATATGGCATGTAATATATCAAAAGTCTTGGAATGAGGTGACATGACGGAATATAACGTAAAATAATGACTGTCCAAATTGGTTTCAAGGAACCTGTTTTAGTGGAACCATTATGGTTCATTGGAATTTTCCATTCTAAAATATGGCATGTAATATAACAAACGACTTACAATGAGGTGTTATGAATGAATATTTTGTAAAATTAATGATATGCCAAATTGTTTTCAAGAGACCTGGTTTAGTGGAACTATTCTTGTTTAGTGGAACCATTCTGGTTTAGTATAACCATTATGGATTATTGGAACTTTCCATGCTAAAATATGGCATGTATAATATCAAACGACTTAGAATGAAGTATCATGAATTAGTATAACGTAAAATTAATGATAGTCCAAATTGGTTTCAAGGAACCTGGTTTAGAGGAACCATTATGGTTCATTGGAAATTTCAGTGCTAAAATATGGCATGTAAAATATCAAACGACTTGGAATCAAGTGTCATCAATGAATATAATTAAAAATTATTGATTGTCCAAATTGGTTTCAAGGAACCTGTTTTATTAGATCCATTATGGTATAGTGGTACCAGTATGTGTCATTGGAAATTTACTTTCCAAAATATGGCATGTATTATATCAAACGACTTGGAATCAGGTGTCATGAATGAATATAACGTAAAATTAATGACAGTCCAAATTTGTTTTCTACAAACCTGGTTTAGTGGAACCATTCTGTTTCATTGGAATTTCAATGCTAAAATATGGCTTGAAATATATCAAACAGCCAACTTTGTTTACTGGCTAAATTGTAATGCAACTATCTGTACATAATTTATTACTTGTAAAACCTTGCTGTGATGATGGTGCAAATCGAGACACGTAAGCAACATATTAAACAGTTATTGCATAACCAGACAACCCATTTGACTTGGAATGAGGTGTCATGAATGAATATAACGTAAAATTAATGATAGTTCAGATTGGTTTCAAGTAACCTGGATAAGCGGAACCATTATGGTTCATTGTAATTTACCATTCTAAAATACGGCATGTAATATATCAAACGACTTGGAATGAAGTGTAAAGAAATTATTATAACGTAAAATTAATGATTATCCAAATTGGTTTCAAGGAACCTGTTTTAGTTCATCAATTATAGTATAATGAAACCAGTATGGGTCATTGGAAATTTAGTTGCCAAAATATGGCATGTAATATATCAAACGACTTGGAATCAGGTGTCATGAATGAATATAGCGTAAAGTTAATGATAGTCTAAACTGGTTTCAGGGAATCTGGTTTAGTGGAACCATTCTGGTTCATTGGAACTTTCAATACTAAAATGTGGCATGTAATAACCAAATGACTTGGAATGATGTGTTATGAATGAATATAACGTAAAATTAATGAAAGTCCAAATTGGCTTCAAGGAACTTTTTTTTAATGGAACTGTTATGGTTCATTGGAATTTCAATGTTAAAATATGGCTTGTAATATATCAAACAGCCAACTTTGTTTACTGGCTAAATTGTAATGCAACTATCTGATGGTGCAAATCGAGTTACGTAAGCAACATAATAAAGAGGTATTGCATAAGCAGACAACCCATTCCATCTGCAGTGAGGTGTCATTAATTATTATTGTAACGTAAAATTAATGATAGTCCAGATTGGTTTCAAGTAACCTGGTTTAGTGGAACAATTATGGTTTAGTGGAACCGTTATGGATCATTGGAATTTTACATTCTAAAATACGGCATGTAATATATCAAACGACTTGGAATGAGGTGTCATGAATGGATGTAATGTAAAATTAATGACAGTCTAAATTGGTTTCAAGGAACCTGGTTTAGTGGAACCATTCTGGATTATTGGAACCATTATAGTTCATTGGAACTTTCCATGCTAAAATATGGCATGTATAATATCAAACGGCTTGGAATGAAGTGTCATGAATTTGGAATTTAAGTGGCTAAATTTTAAAGCAACTCAGTAATTATTTATTACTAGTAAAATCTTGCTCAAATGATGGTGCCAACCGCTATACGTAAGCAACATGATAAACAGTTATTTTATAACCAGACGACTCATTCGAGTTGAAATGAGGTGTCATGAATAAATATAGTGTAAAATTAAAGACAGTCTAAATTGGCTAAAAGGAACCTGGTTTTTTTGAACCATTATGTTATAATGGAACCATTTTTGGTCATTAGAAATTTAATTACCAAAATATGGCACGTAATGTAACAAACGACTTGGAATCATGTGTCATGAATGAATGAAACGTAAAATTATTGACAGTCTAAATTGGTTTCAAGGAGCCTGGTTTAGTTGAACCATTCTGGTTTAGTGGAACCATTATGGTTCATTGGGATTTTCCATTCTAAAATACGGCATGTAATATATCAAACGACTTGGAATGAGTTGTCAAGGAATTATAATAACGTAAAATAGATGATTGTCCAAATTTGTTTCAAGGAACCTGGTTTAGCGGTGCCATTATAGTATCCTGGAACCATTATGGTTCATTGGAAATTTCAGAGCTAAATTATGGCATGTAAAATATCAAACGACTTGGAATCATGGGTCATGAATGCATATAGCGTAAAATTAATGATAGTTTAAATTGGTTTCAGAGAATTTGGTTTAGTGGAACCATTCTTGTTCATTGGAACTTTCAATACTAAAATATGGCATGTAATTAGCAAATGACTTGGAATGATGTGTTATGAATGAATATAACGTAAAATAATTGATAGTCCAAATTGGCTTCAAGGAACTTTTTTTTAATATAACCGTTATGGTTCATTGGAATTTCAATACTAAAATATGGCTTGTAATATATAAAACAGCCAACTTTGTTTACTGGCTAAATTGTAATGCAACTATCTGATGGTGCAAATCGAGTTACGTAAGCAACATAATAAAGAGGTATTGCATAAGTCTACAACGCATTCCATTTGCAGTGAGGTGTCATGAATTATTGTAACGTAAAATTAGTGATAGTCCAGATTGGTTTCAAGTAACCTGATTTAGTGGAACAATTATGGTTTAGTGGAACCGTTATGGATCATTGGAATTTTACATTCTAAAATACGGCATGTAATATATCAAACGACTTGGAATGAGGTGTCATGAATGGATGTAATGTAAAATTAATGACAGTCTAAATTGGTTTCAAGGAAACTGGTTTAGTGGAACCATTCTGGTTTATTTGAACCATTATAGTTCATTGGAACTTTCCATGCTAAAATATGGTATGTATAATATCAAACGGTTTGAAATCAGGTGTCATGAATTTGGAATTTAAGTGGCTAAATTTTAAAGCAACTATCAGTACTTATTTATTAATAGTAAAATCTTGCTGAAATGATGGTGCAAACCGCGACACGTAAGCAACATCATAAACAGTTATTGCATAACCAGACGACTCATTCGACTTGAAATGAGGTGTCATGAATGAAAATAACGTAGTATTATTGATAGTCCAAATTAGTTTCAAGGAAACTGGTTTAGCGGCGCCATTATGGTATCCTGGAACCATGATGGTGCATTGGAAACTTCAAAGCTAAAATATCGCATGTAAAATAACAAACGACTTGGAATCAGGGGTCATCAATGAATATAATTAAAAATTATAGAAGTCCAAATTGGTTTTAAGGAACCTGTTTTAGCTGATCAATTATGATCTAATGGAACCAGTATGAGTCATTGGCAATTTAGTTGCCAAAATATGGCATGTAATATTTCAAACGACTTGGAATCAGGTGTCATGAATGAATATAGCGTAAAATTAATGATAGTGTAAATTGGCTTCAAGGATCCTGGTTTTTTTGAACTATTATGGTATAATGGACCCATTTTTGGTCATTAGAAATTTAATTACCAAAATATGGCACGTAATATAACAAACGACTTGAAATCAGGTGTCATGAATGAATATAACGTAAAATTAATGGCAGTCCAAATTTGTTTTCTACAAACCTGGTTTAGTGGAACCATTCTGGTTCATTGGAACTTTCAGTTTTAAAACATGGCATGTAATTACTAAATGATTTAATTATTATTACTATATAATATTAATACGACATAGGATGATTAATATATTTCTTTTTATTTATCATTAGTAATACTGGAATATAAACACTATTCCATCTTAATATATTGATTTTATTTATAAGTAATACTTATACTCCTTAGATTAATTTAAGTTTCTAATTAAATCTAATGATAAGTGGCTATTAGAATCTTTTTATAGTAAGAGTATCGGTGGATTGATGGATCATAATACTGTTCCTATTAACTAAACAGGTGGTGGCCTTACAGTATAACAGAGGGACATCAGGAGTTCCAACTAGTTTCGCCATTTATTCCCGGCTTTGTCAAGGATATACAGCAAGAGGCATGCAAGCCTTTATATATATACAGAAAGGTGGTACAAGTTAAGCAATGAGCGTACATACATACAAGAACTAATAGGATATAAAGCAAGGGGGCCAATGACAAAAAGGACGTAATGGCCAGTAGAATAAAATAGAATAAATACAAAATTTTTTTTAAGATACACAAAAGAGAAGTTGTACAGAGATGGTGCGTTTAACGCGGACCGAAAAGAGAACATATCCGGTTGTCCGAAGACAAGAGAATTTACATAAAAAACAAAATAAAATAAAGGGGTAAGAAACTTACAAAATGCATTAGAAACATAAAATAAAGAAAACGAGAGAAAATCATAGTAGATCAGATAAAGAACGAAGTATTGCAAACACGTTAAAATCCGTCTGGCAATTGAGAAGTAAGTGTGGGGTGGACCTCTTGGCCTTGAATATTTCGATCGCTTCGAGGGTAGCAGATTTTTCTGGTTTATTACAGATGTGCAAGACAGACATAACCTCTTCTTTTGTCTTCAAAGTGTGTCCGGAATCTGCGAGATGGTTTGCATAGTGGGAGACAAGGTCCCGTTTTTTATAAGAGTCAAGGTGTTCCTTGAATCGCAATGCAAGAATGTGGGTCGATAATCCCACATAGAACTTATCGCAAAACGCACAATTCAGGCGGTAAACACCGGATTTGGAATATTTGTCGGAGGTGACGGAGGTGGGTGGGCTCAGGGTGCGAGCAGCTGGGGTTGGAGTACGAAATGATATTCGGAGGCCAAGGGACGATAAGAAATCGGAAAGCTGGGAGAAATTAGGTCCCAGATATAGTAAGGTCCCTAAAGGTTAGGTTAAGTTAGGTAGGGTAGGTTAGGTTAGGTTAGGTTAGGTAGGTTAGGTTAGGTTAGGTTAGGTAGGTTAGGTTAGGTTAGGTTAGGTAAGTTAGGTTAGGTAAGGTTAGGTAGGTTAGGTTAGGTTAGGTAGGTTAGGTTAGGTTAGGTAGGTTAGGTTAGGTTAGGTAGGTTAAGTTAGGTTAGGTTAGGTAGGTTAGGTTAGGTTAGGTAGGTTAGGTTAGGTTAGGTTAGATAGGTTAGGTTAGGTTAGGTTAGGTAGGTTAGGTTAGGTTAGGTTAGGTTTGCAATACTTAGTTCTTTATCTGATCTACTATGATTTTCTCTCGTTTTGTTTATTTTATGTTTCTTCTGCATTTTGTAAGTTTCTTACCCCTTTATTTTATTTTGTTTTTTATGAAATTCTCTTGTCTTCGGACAACCGGATATGTTCTCTTTTCTGTCCGCGTTAAACGCACCATCTCTGTACAACTTCTCTCTTGTGTATCTTAAAAAAAATTTTGCATTTATTCTATTTTATTCTACTGGCCATTACGTCCTTTTTCTCATTGGCCCCCTTGCTTTATATCCTATTGGTTCTTGTATGTATTTACGCTCATTGCTTAACTTGTACCACCGTTCTGTATATATAAAGGCTTGCATGCCTCTTGCTGTATATCCTTGACAAAGCCGGGAATAAATTGGCCAAACTAGTTGGAACTCCTGATGTCCCTTTGTTATACTGTAAGGCCACCACCTGTTTAGGTAAGAGTATCTGTTAGAATCAAGGGAAAGGGTGATCCCTGTCTTTTCTTTCTATCTATTATTTCCTACTCCTCTTTCAACACGGAGCATCTCGTAGTGTGTTTGCTTTTGGGTGGATGTCGAACGTAATTCAAATCTTCTTCGATCATCGCTTTCACTCCGCTTCAAATTAAACCTGTTGATTAAATTGCTACACAATTAAGTGTTTGCTAAAGAGATAAATAATCCTTTAGACGTGATATTAAACTTTATAATTAATATTAGAGAAAGAGTGGCCATTTTCTGTCCCATCTGTCAATACTAGTTTATTTACGATTGTAACCATTTCACTCCGAGATTCTTATGCTTCAAGAAATTTTCTTTCCAACTGGTATGGTCAGGAAAGAATTCTTGCGTGGAAGGGAGAATCATAATCACCTGATTTCTCTTCCGACTCCATTTTATACTTAAAAAGTTAGAGCCACCCTAAACAATGATAAAACTAAAGCTGGCAAAAAAATAAATTGCTGAATGCAAAGTAACGAATCTTGACAAAAGTTAGTGAGATTTACAAGGTTGCTATTCCATGGATAAAATTTTAAATTACAAATTATAAAGCCAAATAATGTGTACGCCAATACTCAGATGATTAGTAAAAGTATAATAGAACCCACTCTTGCCTGAACGAACCTCTCAAACTGGGGGACGGGAATGCAAATCTCCCCAGAAATTCCGGTCAACTCAGAAATCTCCGGTCAAATCTCCCCAGAAATTCAGAACAAGGAGGGAGGATAGGGGATAGTTAGCAAAACACCCACGATCGCACTACCCTAGTCCATACAATAAACAATGACTCCTACTGCGGGAGATAAAACTCGATTTCCTGCCGTTATTATAGCATTGACTTTGTGAATGACAATAATTACTGGCACAGATGAAGGGCGGATACCACTTTTCCACAAAAAGAGATTTTAATCCTCATAGATGTATACATTTCGGCTACTAAATAGCCATCTTCAGTATGAATCAAATAACAACACAATTTGTACAAGTA
>JAHWFO010020003.1:27234-52101 GCA_023313115.1 Rhysida immarginata | reverse complement strand
TACTTGTACAAATTGTGTTGTTATTTGATTCATACTGAAGATGGCTACTTAGTAGCCGAAATGTATACATCTATGAGGATTAAAATCTCCTTTTGTGGAAAAGTGGTATCCGCCCTTCATCTGTGCACAAGTATCCACAGTTCGACAAGGTCAGTTAATTATATTGTTTATATAATTTTAGCTATAATAATTACTGGCAATTGTCAACAGGACAACAAAGATAACTGTTCTATTGAAAAAAACTTTATGAGTGTATACTGGAGAGCTCTTTGTAACAACATTTGACGAAGCTCTGGAGATAATCCATGCATCATGGATTGCATATTTTCCTTATAATTGCTTAAGACTGTCTCTGAACAGCACGGCTCTTTTCTAGCATCGGGAATATAACTCGTTGCGGGCATTCATTGCGGGCACAGTTACGCCTGTCATGATTACGGGTTGATTACCTCCGTAATTTTATGCTGGTGGGGTAATACCCACGTTTCGGGGAGGCGCTATCCATTCCTCCGCCGATACTGGACTTTTATATTCCACCGTAGATTGACTTGAATAATTATAAGAAGGTGTATACGGTTGCATCATAGGCGATCTATCTACATATGATTGATATGCTGATTTAGCATGCGGTGGGGGAGGGACATTTTTTCTCTGCTCCCCGCTCTGCTCTCTATTCTTCTGTATCAAATCTGCTAAAGTTTCATATATTTCTCCTATTTGTTCTCCCATCTTAAATTTTATCCCTTTCACTTGCATTCCCACCTGTTTTATTTCCTTCATATCTCCCACTACTTGTTCTAATATCTGTTCTATATTTTGCATTTTTGTGTTTATTTCTTCCCCTCGCTGACTCCCTCGGGTATTTCCCTATCGAAGGTTTTAGTTGCATCCCCTGGTTCATGATTCTCCATTACTTCAATAATGTTTACATTCCTTGCGTTTTGTGCTCGCCTAAGGACTAAGGAATCATGGGGGGAGCTTCTAACCCATTCTTCGTCAACAACAGGGCATAAACTCCTTAAATTATACCCATGTGGAGGACGAACAGGTTCCTCTTGTCTTACTGGTTCCACAGGGCGTGGAGGTACAATATTACCTCTAGGTATTTGCATGTTCCTCTGCATATATGTATAATTTTCAATCGGAGGTTGAATGATTTCTGACTCTGGACCTTCAGACTCAAGAGTTTGAGAAGATTGATTCTCTGTTTGCTTTTGCATTCCATGCGCTGGTTTGAGTCTATTAGCATGAACTAATTTTTTATCTCTACCACCGATATCCTGTATATTGAAATTCACTGGAGACAATTTTCTCACTATTTTTTATGGTCCTTTAAAATGATCAGCTAACTTTTTCGTTAAGCCTCTTTTGACTAAAGGTGCATGTAAATATATACAATTACCCACCTTAAACGAATAAGGTCGTTGTCGAGGGTCTTGATACGCTTTTCGGGTCTGTTGCTGCTCTTCAAGAGTTTTACTCGCTATCTCGTAAGCATCTTGCAGTCTAAGCTCGGCTTCATGAGTGTAATTGTCATCTAGATCATAAATCACGCTCCTTGGGGTCGTTAACATTTCTAACGGCAAGGTTGGCTCTTTTCCATAAAATAAAAAGAAAGGTGTTTCTTTTACTGCACTCTGGGGGGGTCAAGTTATAAGTGAAGCTAATGTAAGGCAAAGAAATGTCTCAGTTACATTGCTGCTTATTGACATAATGCTTTAACATAGCCACCATTGTTTTCTTATAACGTTCTACAGCTCCGTTCGAAGCCGGATGATACGCTGTAGTAAATAAATTCTTTATTCCCAATAATCTACACAATTCCTTCATTAATGCTGAAATGAAATTCGCTCCATGATCCGTGAGTAATTGTGTCGGGATCGAATAATGAGCAAACACCGTCTCTACTAACGCTCTCGCCACCGTTTCTGCTTTCTGATCAGGGAGTGCAATAGCCTCCGAATATCGACTAAAATGGTCGACTAAAACAAGAATATATTTATTTCCCCTATCAGATACTGGAAATGGACCCACCAGATCGGCACCCACTGGATAAAAAAGGTCGTTCCACATTAGGAAATTTTTGAAAAGGCTGCTCCTTCCTTTTCAGAGGGGGGGGGGTCTTCTTCTGACAACTCTCACAATTATGACAAAATTCCTGAATATCTTTATTCATTCCCTTCCAATAAAATTGTTTGTTTACTTTCTTCCTCTCTCTTTCTGCTTTAGTGTGCCAACTCATTAGAATATCATGATATAATCTCATATTTCTTATATTTTTCCGGTACTACTACTCTTTCCCATTTCTCTCTCCTAGAAGCACTTTCTTTTAAATTGTATAACATGTCGTCATCATCGAGAAAATAACCATCGGCGTCCATTGAACCATATGGCTTTAATCGTTCAATAATAGGGCCTAGAACTGAATCCCTTTTTTGTTCTTCTGCAATTAATTCACGAGAGATGACAGGGTCATACTCCGCTATGGCTCCAATGGCTACACGTATGCGACAATCAGCATTGCCATGTATGCGTCCTGGCTTATGTATTATGTCGAAATCAAATTCTTGGAGCATCATCCCCCATCTAGATAGCCTCGACCCGGGAGTTCGGATATTAAATAACCACCTCCATGGTCGATGATCGCTAACAATCTTAAAATGTTACTCATATAAATATACTCTGAATTGTTTTACAGCAAAAATAACAGCCAAGCACTCTTTTTCAGTTGTGCTATAGTTTAATTCGCTCTTATTTAAGAGACGACTCGCATACGCGATAGGAAACTCTTCTCCGTCTATCTTTTGTGATAGAATTGCTCCTAGCGCTAAATCACTGGCGTCTGTAGACACAATGAATTCTTTAGATAAGTCTGGGCTCCTCAAAACTGGCGCTGTAATAAGAGCATTTTTCAAAGCTTTTTTCCAATCAAACAGAACTTCTTTTTTCGTCAGATTTGTAAGGGGTTTAGCTACATGACTAAACGAATCTATGTGACGGCGATAATATCCTGCTACTCCTAATGCTCGGTTCACATTGAGCCGGCAAGGCGGTAAAGCGGCGAAGCGGCAACCGTTGACGCATGCGCACTACGTCCAAGGCCAACTAGAAATAGGTCAATTGAAGTGCCGCGGCCGGCAAATAAGCCAACCGGCAAAGTTGAAATTTGTTCAACATTTGCCGGTTGCAGGCTCATCCAATCACGTTCGACTACTGGAGCAAGTGATCAAAAAAATGATGGCGGATAGTGAAATAGAATAAAGAGAATGCACTTTATTTTGTAAATGTGAAATTATAAATTGCTATTGTCCTTCAGCTTTTTACATCGTTAAATAGATACGTTTGGTTAAATTTTATTTAGATAATTCAGCAAGTGCAAGTTTTAGAACAGAAACGTGATCACGAATTTGGTTTTCAATCGCTTCGATTGAAAATATTGCCGATCGATGTTGGCGACAATCAAATTTAAAAATAATCTTAAAGACTTTTTATAAATACGAGAAAATATGCACACTGAATAAACAAATATAAATAAAACTAGAATTTATTTGTATATTCTGTTTTGTTATGTTTTAATTATGCTTTCTCAGCGACATGTAACACAGTTGAACTTCTTTATAACGAACTCTGATTATAAAAAAATAAAAAAATAAACGAAACAATTCGGAATTCTCAACTGTGCCAATTGGCCTTTTAACAGTGATAAAACAAATTCCGAATTTTCTCAGATATAGCAACTTTCGGATATTACAAATTTCTATGAAACGTGAACTTCGTCCAGTTTTACTTCAAAAACTTAAGATCGACACGACGCCATCATTGTATAATTTCTCTTCCCTTGCCGCTTCTCTCGTGCCGGTCAAGTGGGAACAACTCGCGCGGGCGGCAGAGGAGACAGGAGGGGGGGAGGCAGAAAAAGACGCTTCGCCGCTTTGCCGCCTTGCCGGTCCAATGTGTACGGGGCATAAGAAGGATTGTACTTCTTTAACTGTAGTTGGCTCAGGGAATTCTTTTACCGCGTGTATTTTATCAGGGTCTGGCGCAATACCGCTCTCAGAGACGATATGGCCCAAAAACTTAACTTCTGACTTCACAAACTGGTACTTCTTTGGCTTCATTTTGATATTAGCCTCCTTTATTGGTTCACATAAGAACTCTAGGTCCTTTAAATGCTGTAAATAATTAGCTGAATAAATCAAAAACTCGTCTAAATAGACAAGTGCAAACTTGTCCTTTATCTGTCTAATAATGTGTTCTGCAATCCTTTCCCAAACACTCGGCGAATTAGCCAATCCCATAGGTAATCACTTAAATTCATATTTGCCTCCTGGGACCACAAATTCGGTCTTAAATATACCTAGCTGAAAATATCCCTGATTCGCATCTAAAACGCTAAATGTCTTAGCATTACCTAGCACTGAGGGAGTTTCTGATATCAGCGGCAAAGGGAAAATGTCAAGGCGTGTCACCTTCTTTAATTTTCTATAGTGAACAACGAACCTAAAGGTTCCATCCTTCTTCTTGACTAAGAGGGCTGGTGCTGCCCATGGATACATTGATTTTGTAATTACATCATTCTTTAGTAAATTATCGATAATCTGACCCATTATCTCTCGCTGCGCATACGGAATACGGTATGGTGCTTGTGCAATAGGTCTTGCATCTCCAGTATCTATACTGTGATGAAATGCATGTGCATATCCCAGATCAAATTCCCTCTGTGCAAAACAGATTCTGAATTCCCATAATAATTTCTCAAGCTTCTCTCTTTCTTTCTTTTCCATATGATCTAGTTTGAATAAGTTTAAATATTCCTCTCTACTTAGTGGTTCTTTGGTTTTATCATCCTTTATTTCAATAGTATGATTCATTACATAGGGGGGTTGTTCGGCTTCCTGTAAGCTTCCTAATCTTTTCCCTTTATCTAGAACTAATCCTTCCTGCAAACAATTGATGATGCGGACAGGAACAGTATTCTTACCAGTCACTTCAACTAATAGATTAACTGTTTTCAACCCTGGTACTCTTAAATCATAAGCTTCAATCACACCCTGTCTCCCTTTAAACCCTTTCTCCCTTACTATTCCTTTACTTACTACTTCAGAAAAGGGTGGAATTGTAATTCTTTGTTATAAATACACTGGCACCGTTTCCATGTATGTCTTTTTTTCGATTCTTTAGTAATATAAAGATTATTCCCTATTCTTCCCTCATCTCCTAAGATTTCTATTACATTATTCCTATCCCTGATGACTTGTTCTTTAAAGTCGATAACAAACTTCTGAGTCACAAAAGTATCCTGGCCCAAAAGTCCATCTCATTTTAATGGCCATGGTTTATCCCACGCATAACATTCAATCTTATAAGTTTGATTTCTTATGCATACTGGAATTTCTTAAGCTCTTTCTGTAGAAAACCCGTGTCCTGTAATACTTAATAATTCTAATCTAGGTTTTTTAATGCATTTAATCAAATATCCTTCTTATAGAAGTTTACTAAAGATGTCTGCGGACATCAAAGTGACCTTGCTAATAGTGTCAATGAATATTTTTGTTTTTATAGTTCCCATACATGCCTCTACCATTAAACAACTAGCATTGTCTAGTTTATTCCTTTCTTTTATGGGGGTTTTTTCTATCTGTCTCACCGAAGGAACTGGTTGTTGTGTTGTTGTCTGTTTTCTATTCCCTCTTATTATTTTAAATTTCCCTTTATTCTTTTCTTTCTGTTTATTCTTTCTGTATCGATTGCTTCTATTATTGTTATATTTATTCTTTCTACATTGATTAATTCTAGGTTGCTGTGCAGAATATTTATTAATCGCCTTTGTCACTGCTTCCTCAAGCACCCTACTTAATCTATGTTCCGAATTACTAACAACAGCTTCAATTAAACCTATCATGACTTTTTATTGTTTATTATGGATATGTTCTATCCTTTCCGCCAGTCCCACTGTCTGTTCCCACGTCTCCACCTTTGCATACATCATATCATTCCTAATATGTGGCAGTATACCCTCTTTGAAACGCTGTTTTAATCTCTGCATTATAATTGAATGCCGCATTTCTCTTTTAGCTTCCACTAAATCATCATCTTCCCCTTCTTCCATCCGCAACGCCACTAACCTAGTAGCATAAGTTTGGGTTTCTTTTCCTTCCTTTTGCATACAACCTTTAAATTCCTCCTCTCTTTCCTATAATGTTTTGCTACCAAATCTATCTATTAGGGTATTCTTAAATTGCACATAATTTTCAGGGTCATCGAACATACCACATTCTCTAACATACATAAGTGCGTCTCCTCTTAATCTCAATCTAGCCATATTCACCGTGGTTTTTTCTCCTCACTCTCCTGCGAGGGCAACTTCCTCCACACAACGAAAAAATTCCTCAACTTCCCCCTTCCCATTACAAAGGGGAAATTCTTGGAATAGGGGCAAATATTCTTGGTTTATTTGAAGCTCCATTTCTCAATTTGTCAAACAATATTTCTATTATTACGAAGGCTAAAAAGGTTTTAAAATTTTCTCTCCTTAGGTTTCTCCGCCACACCACAGGGAAACCTGAACCGCCTGCTTAGATTACAAGAAGGGAGCAACACCGCTCCTCCACTCTCCAGAGGAAAACTTACCAATAAACTTAAATTCTATTTAAATTTATTTATCTGCAATAAACCCTATTTGTGGAAGACCCAGGGGAGGGATACGGAGGAGTTTATGAACATCAGAGTTTTAATGAACCCTGTGTCGACGCTCCCTACTCCCTGCTCCACCTTTTATGAGCAGAGTCATAGGATTCCAAGTGTCTGGTCATAGTTGATGGCAGCAGATGAGGCTTAACCATTAACCGATAAATGCCTTATGCCTTATAAGGGTTACACTTCTCCGGATTATATTTAATAGAAATAAAGTTTTCATTATAATTTACTATTGTCTGAGAAGGATGGAGAAGAACTCTTGGTTATTTAAGAAAATAAACAAATTTTATTTATAAGAAAGTTAAACATAATTATAATAGAGCAAAATTTACAAATACTATTTACTTTAAGTTAAACTACCAAAGATTATTATAATTTTTTATTTCTCTTCCCATAAATTTAACTTCAATGAAAATATTTACAATTAATGCATATGAAAGTTACTGATCATTTAATTTCACCCAATTTCCCAAATCTTAATAATAAATCTGTTTCAATTATCAAAAACTTTGGTGACCACCAGATATTCACAAAGTAAGTAAAATGAATGCATAATTACCCGGGCTCTTCTCTATTGCCGTCTCCTGGGGTAGGTGGTGTTCACTCCGACGTGGTCTTCTCTTCTCATTGGGCTCCGCGTTTATATTTGTCTAACTGATCAGGGTTTAATTAATAATTATATCCATAACAATAACGAAAATTTTATTTGGTTTCATTTTGGGATGCTAAACTGTTTCTAAATAAAAGGTAGTTGTGGTGATGGGTTTCATTTTTTACTGACTCCGCGACTGTTTCTTAAGTTGTCTCCATCACAGATTCTAGCTTTTCCTTCATGGTCGCCGTGCTTTCAAGAGTACATCAACAACACTGAACAGTTTCACATTCTTCGAGATAGAGAACAAGCAAGAGCCCTCTCTATTTTCAGTCTTTGAAAATATCCCGTACAGTTTGTTAAGGGATACTAGTCACAAGGTTCCATTAAACTTCATTGATTGGTGTTCAACATCAGACCCGAGCTGACAGACATGGCACAGCACTCATGGCACGAGGTGGAGACGAGGGGTGAGCTCCACTCGACTCGGCAACTGCTGTAAATTAATGCCGATGTCACACAACTTTACTGCTAACTGATCTGTCCGTCCGGTGTAAAATATCCAAAAGTTTCTCACATAAATATTCTTTAGTAAACTTCTTCAGAAATGACTAGGAAATAAATCCTATAAATTCTTCAGGGAGAGGGGGTTCTTACATATAAAACAACTGGGAATGCAGTGTCATATATGAATATAACTAAAAATTATTGATAGTCTAAATTGGTTTCAAGGAACCTGTTTTAATGGATCCATTATGGTATAGTGGATTCATGATGGGTCATTGGAATTTGCAATATATCAAACAACTTGGTATGAGGTGTCATGTCGGAATATAACATAAAAATAATGATAGTCTCAATTTTTTCAAGGAACCTGGTTTAGTGGAACCATTATAATTCATTGGAATTTTCATGGCTAAAATATCGCATGTAATATATTAAACGACTTGGAATCAGGTGCCATGAATGAAAATAATGTAAATTTAATGATATTCCAAATTAGTTTCAAAGAAACTGGTTTGGTGGAACCATTATAGTTCATTGGAACTTTCAATGCTAAAATATGGCATATAATATATCAAACGATTTGGAATGAGCTGACATGACGGAATATAACGTCAAAAAATGACAATCCTAACTGGTTTAAAGGAACCATGTTTAGTGGAACCATTATGTTTCATTGGAATTTTCAATGCTAAAATATGTGCTGTAATATATGAAACGACTTGGAATCCTGTGTCATGAATGAATATAACGTAAAATTAATGATAGTCCAAATTGGTTTCAAAGAATATGGTTTAATGGAACCATTCTGGCTCATTGGAACTTTCCATGCTAGAAAATGGCATGTAATATATCAAATGACTTGGAATAAGGGGTCATGACGGAATATAACGTAAAAATAATGACAGTCCTAATTGGTTTCAAGAAACCTGGTTAAGTGGAACCATTATGGTTTATTGAAACTTTCAATGATAAAATATGGCATGTGATATATAAAACATTTTGGAATGAGATGTCATGAATAAATATAACGTAAAATTAACCACAGTCCAAATTGGTTTCAAGGAAACTGGTTTATTTGAACCATTATGGTTTAATGGAACCATTATGGTTTATTGGAACCATTATTGTTCATTGGAGCAGTGAATGCTGTAATATGGCATGTAATATATCAAACGACTTGGAATAAGGTGTCATGATTGAATATCACGTAAAAGTAATGATTGTCCAAATTGCTTTCAATGAACCTGGTTTATTTAGACCATTATGGTATAATGGAACCATTTTTGGTCATTGGATATTTAATTATCGAAATATGGCATGTAATATAACAAACGACTACAAATCAAATGTCATGAATGAATATAACGTGAAAAAATGACAGTCCAAATTTGTTTCAAAGGACCTGGTTTAGTGGACCCATTATGGTTCTTTGTAATTTCAATGCTAAAATATGGCATGTAATATATCAAACAGCCAACTTTTTTAAGTGGCTAAATTTTAATGCAATTATCAGTACATATTTATTACTTGTAAAATCTTGCTCAAAAGATGGCGCAAACAGAGACACTTTAAGCAACATAATAAACAGTCCTCCAATCATTCGACTTGGAATGAGGTGTCATGAATGAATATAGCGCAAAATTAATGATAGTGTAATTTGGTTTCAAGGAAACTGGTTAAGTGGAGCCATTATGGTATCCTGGAACCTGTATGGGTTATTTGAATTTGCTATGCTAAAATATGGCATGTTATATGGAATGAAGTGTCATAAATGAATATGAAGTAAAGATAATGATAGTCCAAATTGGTTTCAAGGAACCTTGTTTACTGGAACCATAATGGTTGATTGGAATTTTCAATTCTAAAATATGGTATGTAATATATCAAACGACTTGGAATAAGGTGTCATGAATTATTATAACGTAAAATTAATGATAGTTCAAATTGGTTTCAAGAAACCTGGTGTAGTAGAATCATTATGGTTCATTTAAACTTTCAATGTTAACATTTGGCATGTAATATATCAAACGACTTGGTTTAAAGTGTCATGAACGAATATAACGTAAAATAAATGATAGTCCAAATTAGTTTCAAGGAAACTGGTATAGTGGAGCCATTATGGTTTCCTGGAACCATAATGGTTCATTGGAAATTTCAATGCTAAAATATGGCATGTAATATATCAAACGACTTGGAATAAGGTGTCATGAATGAATATAACGTAAAATAAATGATTGTCTGAATTGGTTTCAGAGAACTTGGTTTAGAGTAACCATTATGGCTCATTGGAATTTCAATGCTAAAATATGGCATGCAATATATAAAACAGCCAACTTTTTTTTAGTGGATAAATTTTATTACAACTATCAGTACATATTATAACTTGTAAAATCTTGCTCAAATGATGGTCCAAACAGCGACGCGTAAGCAACATAATAAACATTTATTGCATAACCAGGCCACTCAGTCGACTTCGAATGAGGTGTCATGAATGAACATAACGTAAAATTAATGGTAGTGCAAATTGCTTTGAAGTAACCTGTTTTAGTGGATCCATTATGCTTAATTGGAAATTTTAGTTCTAAAATATGGCATGTAATATAACAAACGAGTTGGAATGAGATGTTATGAATGAATATAACGTACAATTAATGCTAGTCCAAATTAGTTGCAAGTAACTTGTTTTAGTTTAGCCATTATGCTTCATTGGAAATTTCAATGCTAAAATATGGCATGTAAAATATCAAACGCTTGGAATAATGGTCTAATGGAATCATTTTGGTTTAATGGAATCATTCTGGTTTATTGGAACAATTATGGTTCATTGGAACATTCAATGCTATTGTGACAAACCCCCTCTCCCTATTGATACGGGTTTACCACCCCAAAATCGTGAGAGGCGGGCTTATGTAGGTTCGGGAGTGTCCAAAGGTGCTATGTTGGCAAATAATAAGCACAAAATCACTTAAAAAAACAACCTCTTTAATACCCAAGTCACACATGATTAAACACAAAGTGAGGAGCTCCTCGAAAATCCATTAATACCCATTAATATACATTTACATAACTCAATACACACTTATAAGACACCAAATAATTAGGTTATTACCGCCAAGTAATTAGTCATATAAAGAAGGAGGAGACTGGGCTATTGATAGCTTGAGCAGCCTGCTCTTCTTAGTGGATACAGCTACAAACATTTTGGACAAATGGTGACACCCTCCAGAAGCCAGTTAACGTTCAAGAAGACGTTATGTGTTCCCTTTAAGACATTTATTCATATGAGGGGGAACCACTGTAACCCTCTGGGTGACACACATTTACCGTGGTTTGCACTAACACACCCTTACTATCCTGCACCACGGAGTGGTCTATAAAGCTCAATAGCCCTTAACAGTCCCACCTGTAGCAACTCGAGACACTGAGTACCACCTTCTTTATAAGAAGCACCTAAATAACCTTAATATAATCTTAATATACACTAAATAGTTAACTTCTCTCGATTCTTCTTTCGACAAAGCCATTTACAACAAGAGTATATATAGATATGGCAACTTAAAGATGCCCTCTGTAGCGTTTAAAGCGACACAGTTTCACAGGCCCAACTTTGGTGAGAAGCGAGGCCTCAGTTTCAAAATCACCACACTGCACATGAATTGTTGACTGATGATTCTACTCAAGCGGTGTCAAAATATTCATGACAAAAGTACTCACCACACGATGTCTTCAAACAATTTGACTTTTTACTGTCCATCCAGAAAGACGGCGGCCAAGCCGCAGCAGCGTTCGAATCTCACGTCAAGCCCGACGTACGCCAAGACGAACCCACGCTCAGGCACCCAAAAAAAAATAAACAAACTTCAAACAGTTTCCTTTGTCACTCCTTGCACCAAAACTGGTTAAGAGAGCTTCAATTCGGCACTTCTAAGCACTCAGCTTAACTTAACCACACAAAACTAGTGTCGCCCATAGTCATATTCGTGGGGTGCCACGGGACATTTGCAATTCTTTTGCAAACTTCAGCGTCTAACATAGACACTTGGGATTGACACTGGCTGCCCCTACAACTCCACCTTGGTGATACATAGTCCACCTTCAATACACTGCATCACCAAGGGGGTGGACGGATATGCATTACAACTATCGCTGCGAGGCCGGTTATCCAGTTGCGGACAATTTTGGGCATAATGACCGATACGCCCACAGCGATAACAGCCATTATTACCACCACCCACTTTCATATTAGAAGTTGCACTCTTTTTTGATACCAAATCCGATCTAAGTTGGGCCATGGTTTTCGACAATTCTGCCACAGAGTTTTCCAATCTCTTAATTGCATTACCACAATCACAACTGGGTGATTGTCCCTTTTTCTCACCATCCCCAGTGCCGCGCACCCCTTTCTTTGAGAGTGGCATTTCTTCAACACCTTCCATTTCAAGTACATTCGCTGCCCCTCTGCCTCTTTTTTCAATTTCTTCAGATCGCAAGGCCGTGGTCATGGCCTCCTTGAACGAGGGAGGACTGGTTGAGAGTAAAATCCTACAATGGGCGGGCAAGCACCCATTACAAAACCGTTCAAGAAGCATGTCATCACGGGTAGCTTCAAACCGGGGATGCTTGCTAATGAACTGCTCCATGGCAATTTCTAGATGGTCTGCAAACGCAAACACGGACGCCCCTGACCGTTGCATAGCCTCGAACAGCTCTCTAGCAACATCCCCGGTGACTGAACCCCGCCCAAACACCTGCTCCAACCGGGCTCGCAGTTTTGCATAATCTATAATATAGTAGAGTTTTTGGTCTGCTGCCCGCCTGGCCGCAGCTCCCTTAAGTTTGGATCTAATAACCAAAATCTTAACTTTGGGGGTCCAGTGCACGATCACTGCCATATCCTCAATGCTTGCTATGAATGCATCAACTCCGGAGGTGTCGCAGCTTCCCCAGCTGCTCCAGCTTCAGCTGGCTAATCACCATCCCCAGGCATCCTTACTTTCACAGCCTAACACGTGTGAACCACAAAATAACGAAACAAGCACATTACACGGTTAACCAACACCCAACGCTACACCTCTGATAATCCAAAAACGCGGATTAACACTCCCACCCGGGGACGCCAAAATGTGACAAGCCCCCCCTCCCTCTTGATACGGGTTTACCACCCCAAAATAGACAAAATCGTGAGAGGTGGGCTTATCTAGGTTCGGGAGTGTTCAAAGGTGCAATGTTGGCAAATAATAAGCACAAAATCACTTAAAAAAACAACCTCTTTAATACCCAAGTCACACATGATTAAACACAAAGTGAGGAGCTCCTCGAAAATCCATTAATACCCATTAATATACATTTCCATAACTCAATACACACTTATAAGACACCAAATAATTAGGTTATTACCACCAAGTAATTAGTCAAATAAAGAAGGAGGAGACTGGGCTATTGATAGCTTGAGCAGCCTGCTCTACTTAGTGGATACAGCTACAAACTTTTTGGACAAATGGTGACATTCAAGAAGACGTTATGTGGTCCCTTTAAGACATTTATTCATATGAGGGGGAACCACTGTAACCCTCTGGGTGACACACATTGACCGCGGTTTGCACTAACACACCCTTAGTATCCTGCACCACGGAGTGGTCTATAAAGCTCAATAGCCCTTAACAGTCCCACCTGTAGCAACTCGAGACACCTAGTACCATCTTCTTTATAAGAAGCACCTAAATAACCTTATTATACTCTTAATATACACTAAATAGTTAACTACATTGATTCTTCTCTCGATAAAGCCATTTACAACAAGAGTATATATAGATATGGCAACTTAAAGATGCCCTCTGTAGCGTTTAATGCGACACAGTTTCACAGTTTCTCAGTTTCAAAATCACCACACTGCACATGAATTGTTGACTGATGATTCTACTCAAAACGCGTCAAAATATTCATGACAAAAGTAATCACCACACGATATCTTCAAACAATTTGACTTTTTACCGTCCATCCAGAAAGACGGCGGCCAAGCCGCAGCAGCGTTCGAATCTCACGTCAAGCCCGACGTACGCCAAGACGAACCCACGCTCAGGCACCCAAAAAAAAATAAACAACTTCAAACAGTTTCCTTTGTCACTCCTTGCACCAAAACTGGTTAAGAGAGCTTCAATTCGGCACTTCTAAGCACTCAGCTTAACTTAACCACACAAAACAAAACATCTCTACCAAAGAGAAAACAGAACAGAATAGTTCCCTATTTTTACAACAAAGCTTCCACTGGATGTCAACACTGCCTTATCAAGAAAACAATGTCACCCCAGCACACGCGATCTCTGTTGCAACCAACAACTCCTTGCAACAGCGATCGTTTATTTTACAACAATGGGAACAACAAAAAAAAAAGTGCCATTTCAAAACAAATCTCCACATCATTTTCAAAATATTTTCCCCAACACACAATTAACCCGTAAAAGTTTCACTATATACTGAAAAGCAATATTTGGACATAATAAATAAAACAATAAAAAAAAATTTAGTCCTCCACCGAGCTGTATGCGCCAAACTGACATGGAATGTCACACAATAATATGGCATGTAATATATTGAATGAATGGGAATGAGTCATTATGAATGGATATAACGTAAATTTCATGATAGTCCAAAGTAGTTTCATAGAAACTGGTTTAGTGGAACCATTATTGTTCATTGAATCTTTCAATGCTAAAATATGGCATGCGATATATAAAATATGGAATGAGGTGTCATAAATGAATATACCTAAAAATTATTGATAGCCTAAATTGGTTTCAAGGAACCTGTTTTAGTGGATTCATTAGGGTAGAGTGAAATCATTATGGGTCATTAGAAATTTCATTACCAAAATATGGCATGTAAAATACAAAACGACTTGGAATCATGTGTCATGAATGAATAAAACGTAAATTTAATGAGAGTCCAAATTGGTCTCAAGGAACCTGGTTTAGTGGAACCATTATGGTAAACAAAACCATTATGCGTTACTGGAAATAGCAATGTTAAAATATGGCATGTAATACCTCAATCTACTTAGAATGAGATGTCATGAATAAATATAACGTAAAATTAATCACAGTCCAAATTGGTTTCAAAGAACCTGGTTTATTTGAACCATTATGGTTTAATGGAACCATTATGGTTTATTGGAACCATTATTGTTCATTGGAGCAGTGAATGCTATAATATGGCATGTAATATATCAAACGACTTGGAATAAGGTGTCATGATTGAATATAATGTAAAAGTTATGATTGTCCAAATTGGTTTCAAGGAACCTGGTTTAGTGGCACCATTTTGGTTTAATGAACCATTATGGTTTAATGGACCCATTATGGTTCATGGGAAGTCTCAATGGTATAATATGGCATGTTATATATCAAACGACTTGGAATGTGGTGTCATGAATGAATATAACGTAAATTTAATGATAGTCCAAATTTGAACAATTATTGTATAATGGAACCATTTTTGGTCATTGGATATTTAATTATCGAAATATGGCATGTAATATAACAAACGACTACGAATCATATGTCATGAATGAATATAATTTGAAAAAATGACAGCCCAAATTGGTTTAGACCATTATGGTTCTTTGGAATTTCAATGCTAAAATATGCCATGTAATATATCAAATAGCCAACCTTTTTAAGTGGATAAATTTTAAAGCAATTATCAGTACATATTTATTACTTGTAAAATATTGCTCAAATGATAACGCAAACAGCGACATGTAAGTAACATAATAAACAGTCCTCCAATCATTCGTCTTGGAATGAGGTGTCATGAATGAGTATAACGTAAATTAAATGATAGTCTAAATTAGTTTCAAAGAACCCGGTTTAGAGTAACCATTAATGTTCATTGGAATTTCAATGCTAAAATATGGCATGCAATATATAAAACAGCCAACTTTTTTTTAGTGGATAAATTTTAATGCAAATATAAGTACATATTATTACTTGTAAAATCTTGCTCAAATGATGGTCCAAACAGCGACGCATAAGCAACATAATAAACAGTTATTGCATAACCGGACCTCGACTTCGAATGAGGTGTCATGAATGAATATAACGTATAATTAATGCTAGTCCAAATTGGTTGCAAGTAACTTGTTTTAGTGGAGCCATTGTGCTTCATTGGAAATTTCAATGCTAAAATATGGCATGTAAAATATCAAACGACTTGGAATGATGGTATAATAGAATCATTTTGGTTTAATGGAACCATTCAGGTTTATGGGAACCATTATGGTTCATTGGAACATTCATTGCTATAATATGGCATGTAATATATATGAGGCATCATGAATGAATATAACGTAAATTTAATGATAGTCCAAAGTAGTTTCATAGAAACTGGATTAGTGGAACCATTATCGTTCATTGAATGTTTCAATGCTAAAATATGGCATGCGATATATAAAACAACTTGGAATGAAAAGTCATAAAGGAATATAACTAAAAATTATTGATAGTCTAAATTGGTTTCAAGGATCCTGTTTTTATGGATCCATTATGGTATAGTGGAATCATGATGGGTCATTGCAATTTGCAAAGTTAACATATCACATGTAATATATCAAACGATTTGGAATGAGGTGACATGAGTGAATATAACGGAACATTAATGATAGTCCTAATAGGAACCTTGTTTAGTGGAACCAATATGTTTCTTTGAAATTTTCAATGCTATAATATCGCATGTAATATATTAAACGACTTGCACTCATGTGTCATGAAGGAATATAACGTAAATTTAATGATAGTCCAAAGTAGTTTCATAGAAACTGGTTTAGTGGAACCATTATCGTTCATTGTACTTTGCAATTTTACAATATGGTATGTAATATATGAAACGAGTTGGAATGAGGTGACATGACAGAATATAACCTAATTGGTTTTAAGGAACCTGGTTTAGTGGAACCATTACGTTTCAATGGAATTTTCAAAGCTAAAATATGGCATGTAACATATCAAGTGACTTGGAATGAGATGTTATGAATGAATATATCGTAAAATTAATGATAGTCCAAATTGGATACAAGGAACCTATTTTAGTGGAACCATTTTGGTTTAATGGGACCATTATGTTTTAGTGGATCCATTATGGTAGACTGGAACAATTATCGGTCATTGGAAATTTTATTACCAAAATATGGCATTTAATATACCAAACGACTTGGAATCATGTGTCATGAATGAATAAAACGTAAAATTAATGACAGTCCAAATTGGTTTCAAGGAACTTGGTTTATTTGAACCATTATGGTATAATAGAACCATTTTCCGTCATTGGAAATTTAATTACCAAAATATGGCATGTAATATAAACAACGACTTATAATCAGGTGTCATGAATGAATATAACGTAAAATTATTGATAGTTTAATTTGGTTTCAAGGAACGTGTTTTAGTGGATCCATTATGGTATAGTGCAATCATTATGGGTCATCGAAATTTGCAATTTTAAAATATTGCAAATAATATATCAAACGACTTGATATGAAGTGTCATGAATGAGTATAATGTAATATTAATGATACTCCAAATTGTTTTCATGGAACATGGTTTAATGGAACCATTCTGCTTCATTGGAACTTTCAATTCTAAAATATGGCATGTAATATATCAAACGGGTTGGAATGAAGTGTAATGAATGAATATAACATAAATTTATTGTTAGTCCAAATTAGTTTCAAGGAACCTGTTTTATTGGATCCATTATGGTTTAGTGGAACCATTATGGTTTAGGGGATTAATTATGGTTCATTAGAATTTTCAAACTAAATTAAATTAAATTAAATTAAACGAGTTGGAATAAGCTATCATGAATGAATATAACGTAAAATTAATGATAGTCTAAATTGGTTGAAATAGTCTTGAAATATATGAAATGGCCAACTTTTTTAATGGCTAAATTTTAATGCAACTATCGATACATATTTATTACTTGTAAAATCTTGCTCAAATGATGGTGCAAACCGTGACAGATAAGCAACATAATAAACAGTTATTGCATAACCTGATCACTCATTCGACTTTGAATGAGTTGTCATGAATGAATATAACGTAAACTTCATGGTAGTCCAAATTAGCTTCAAGGAACCTGGTTTAGTGAAACCTTTATGGTTCTTTGGAAAATTCAATGCTAAAATATGGCATATAATATATCAAGCGCATGGAATTATGTGACATATTATAACGTTATAAGACGTAAAATTAACAATAGTCCAAATTAGTTTCAAGGAACCTGGTTTGGTGGAAATATTCTGGTATAGAGGAACCATTATGGTTCATTGGAATTTACTCTTCTAAAATATGGCATGTAGTATATCCAACAACTTGGAATGATGTGTCCTGAATGAATATAATGTAAAATTAATGATAGTCTAAACTGGTTTCAAGGTTCCTGGTTTAGTGGAACCATTCTGGATTAGTGGAACCATTCTGGTTTAGCGGAATCATTATTGTTCATTGGAATTTTCAATGCTAAAATATGGCATGTAATATATTAAATGGCCAACTTTTTTTAGTGGCGAAATTTTAATGCAACTATCGATACATATTTATTACTTGTAAAATCTTCCTCAAATGACGGTGCAAACCGTGACACATAAGCAACATAATAAACAGTTATTGCAAAACCAGACCACTTATTCGACTTGGAATAAGGTATCATGAATGAATATAATGTAAAATTATTGATAGTCCAAATTGGTTTCAAGGAACCTGGTTTAGTGCAACCATTCTGATTTAATGGAACCATTATGGTTCATTGGAACTTTCCGTGCTAAAATATGGCATGTAATATATCAAATGACTTGAAATAATGTGTCATGAATGAATATAACGTAAATTTAATGATAGTCCAAATTGGATTCAAGGAACCTGGTTTAGTGGAAAAATTCTGGTTTAGTGTAATCAATATATTTCAATGGAATTTTCAATGCTAAAATATGGCTTGTGAAATACCAAACGACTTGGAACCATATGTCATCAATGAATATAAGGGAATTAAATGATAGTCCAAATTGGATTCAAGGACCCTGGTTTAGTGGGACCATTCTGGTTTAATGGAACCTATCTGGTGTAGTGAAATCATTTTGGTTCATTTGAACTTTCAATGCAAAAATATGGCATGTAATATATCAATCGACTTGAAATAATGTGTTATGAATGAATATAACGTAAAATAAATGATTGTCCAAATTGGTTTCAAGGAAACTGGATTAACAGAGCCAGTATTGTATCCTGGAACCATTCTGGGTCATTGGAATTTTGTATGCTAAAATATGGCATGTAATATATCAAACGACCTGGAATCATGTGTCATGAATGATTATAATGTAAATATAATGATAGTCCAAATTAGCTTAAAGGAACCTGGTTTAGTGCAACCATTCTTGTTTAGTAGAACTATTATGGTTCATTGGAATTTTCCATGCTAAAATATGGCATGTAATATGAATTATTATAATGTAAATTTAATGAGAGTCCAAATTGATTTCAAGTAAACAATTTTAGTGGATCTCTTAAGCTACAATGGAACCAGTATGGGTCATTGGAAATTTAATTGCCAAAATACAAAATGTAATATATAAAACGACTTGGAATCAGGTGTCATGAATGATTATAAGGTAAAATTAATGATAGTCCAAATTTGCTTCAAGGAACCTGATTTAGTGGAACTATTCTTGTTTATTGGAACTATTATGTTTCATTGGTATTTTAAATTCTAAAATATGGCATGTAATTTATCAAACGAGTTGGAATGAGGTATCATGAATGAATATAACGTAAAATTAATGATAGCCCAAATTGGTTTCAAGGAACCTGATTTAGTGGAACCATTATGGTTTAGTGGAACAATTCTGGTTTAGGGGAATAATTATGGTTCATTGGAATTTTCAATGCTAACATATGGCTTGAAATATATCAAATGTCCAACTTTTTTAGTGGCTAAATTTTAATGAAACTATCGATACATATTTATTACTTCAAATCTTGCTCAAATGAAGGTGCAAACCGTGACACGTAAGGAACATAATAAACAGTTATTGCAAAACCAGACCACTCATTCGACTCTGAATGAGTTGTCATGAATGAATATAACGTAAACTTCATGGTAGTCCAAATTAGTTTCAAGGAACCTGGTTTAGTGGAACCATTATCGTTCTTTGGGAAATTCAATGCAAAAATATGGCATATAATAAATCAAGCGCATGGAATGAGGTGACATATTATAAGGTTATATGACATAAAATTAACAATAGTCCAACTTGGTTTCAAGGAACCTGGTTTGGTGGAAATATTCTGGTTTAGAGGAACCATTATGGTTCATTGGAATTTTCCATTCCAAATTATGGCATGTAGTATATCAAATGACTTGGAATGAGGTGTCATCAATGAATTTAACGTAAATTTAATGATAGTCCAAATTGGTTTCAAGGAAACTGCTTTACTGGAGCCATTATTGTATCCTGGAACCATTATAGGTCATTGGAATTTGCTATGTTAAAACATAGTAGGTAATATATCAAACGAGTTGGAATGAAGTATCATTAATGAATATAACGTAAAATTAATCATAGTCCAAATTGGCTTCAAGGAACCTGGTTTAGTGGAACAATTCTTGTTTCGTGGTACCATTATGATTCATTGGAATTTTCAATTCTAAAATATGGTATGTAATATATCAAACGAATTTTAATGAGGTATCATGAATGAATATAATGTAAAATTACTGATTGTCCAAATTGGTTTCAAGGAACCATGTTTATTGCAACCATTCTTGTGTAGTGGAATCATTTTGCTTCATTTGAACTTTCAATGCAAAAATATGGCATGTAATATATCAATCAACTTGAAATAATGTGTCATGAACGAATATAACGTAAAATAATTGATTGTCCAAATTGGTTTCCAGGAAACTGCTTTAGTGGAGCCATTATGGTTCATTGGAATTTTCAATTCTAAAATATGGTATGTAATAAATTAAACGAGTTGGAATAAGCTATCATGAATGAATATAACGTAAAATTAATGATAGTCTAAATTGGTTTCAAGGAAACTGTTTTACTGGAGCCATTATTGTATCCTGGAACTATTATGGGTCATTGAAATATGCTTTGTTAAAATATGGCATTTAAAATATCAAACGACTCGGTATGAGGTGTCATTAATGAATATAACGTAAAATTAATCATAGTCCAAATAAGCTTCAAGGAACCTGGTTTAGTGGAACCATTCTTGTTTAGTGGAACCATTATGAATCATTGGAATTTTCAATTCTAAAATATGGTATGTAATATATCAAACGAGTTGGAATGAGGTATCATGAATGAATAGAATGTAAAATTATTGATAGTCCAAATTGGTTTCAAGGAACCTGGTTTATTGCAACCATTCTGGTGTAGTGTAATCATTTTGGTTCATTTGAACTTTCAATGCTAAAAAACGGCATGTAATATATCAAAAGGCTGGGAATAAACTGTCAAGAATGAATATTACGTAAAATAAATGATTGTCCAAATTGGTTTCAAAGAACCCGGTTTAGAGGAACTATTATGGTTCATTGGAATTTCAATGCTAAAATTTGGCTGGAAGTATATTAAATAGCCAACTTTTTTAAGTGAATAAATTTTAGTGACTAATGCTAAATTTGAGTGTCAGCTCAAATGATGGTGCATACATATGACACATAAGCAACATAATAAACAGTTATTGCTTAACCAGACCACTCATTCGACTTGGAATGAGGTGTCATGAATGAATATAAGGTTAAATTAATGGTAGTCCAAATTGGTTTCAAGTAACCTGTATTAGTTGAGCCATTATAGTTCATTGGAAATTTCAATGCTAAAATATGGCATGTAAAATATCAAAAGGCTGGGAATCAGGTGTCATGAATGAATATAATTTATAATTAATGATAGTCCAAATTGGTTTCAAGAATTTGGTTTAGTGGAGCAATTATGGTATCCTGGAACAATTATGGTTCATCGGAAATTTCAATGCTAAAATTTGGCATGTAAAATATCCAACGACTTGGAATCAGGTGTCATATATAATTATAACTAATAATTATTGGTCGTCCAATTTGGTTTCAAGGAACCTATTTTAGTGGATCCCTTATGGTATAGTGGAACCAGTATGGGTGATTGAAAATTTAATTGACAAAATACGACATGTAATACATAAAACCACTTGGAATCAGGTGTCAGGAATGAATATAACGTAAAATTAATGATAGTCCAACTTGGTTTTAAGGAAACTGGTTTAGTGGAGCCATTATGGTATCATGGAACCATTATGAGTCATTGGAATTTTCAATGCTAAAATATGGCATGTAATATATCAAACGTCCTGGAATTACGTGTCATGAATGATAGTCCAAGTTGGTTTCAAGGAACCTATGCTAAAATATGGCATGTAATACATAAAGCCACTTATGACACATAAGCAACATAATAAACAGTTATTTCCTAACCAGACCACTTATTCGACTTGGAATCATGTGTCATGAATGAATATAATTTATAATTAATGATAGTCCAAATTGGTTTCAAGAACACTGGTTTAGTGGAGCAATTATGGTATCCTGGAACAATTATGGTTCTTCGGAAATTTCAATGCTAAAATATGGCATGTGAAATCAGACGACTTGGAATCAGGTGTCATAAATAAATATAACTAAAAATTATTGGTTGTCCAAATTGATTTCAAGAAACCTATTTTAGTGGATCCATTATGGTATAGTGGAACCAGTATGAGTGATTGGAAATTTACTTGACAATATACGACATGTAATACATAAAACCACATGGTATCAGATGTCATGAATGAATATAACGTAAAATTAATGATAGTCCAACTTGGTTTTAAGGAAACTGGTTGAGTGGAGCAATTATGGTATAGTGGAACCAGTATCGGTCATTGGAAATTTAATTGCCAAAAAACGACATGTAATACATAAAGCCAACATGTAATTTCAAACAACTTGGAATGATGTGTCATGAATGAGTATAAAGGAAGTTTAATGATAGTCCAAATTGGTTTCAAGGAACCTGTTTTAGTGGATCCATTATGGTCTAGTGGAACCAGTATGGGTCACTGGAAATTTAATTGACAAAATACGACATGTAATACATAAAACCACTTGGAATCAGGTGTCATGAATGAATATAACGTAAATTTAATGATAGTCCAAATTGGCTTCAAGAAACCAGGTTTAGTGGAACCAAAATATGGCATGTGATATATCAAACAACTTGGAATGATGTGTCATGAATGAGTATAAAGGAAGTTTAATGATAGTCCAGATTGGATTCACGGTACATAGTTTAGTGGAACCCTTATGGTTCATTGGAACATCAATGCTAAAATATGGCATGTAGTATATCAAATAGCCACCTTTTTATAGTGGCTAAATTTTAATGCAACTATCAATACATATTTATTACTTATTATGGTGCAAACTTATGGCACATAAGCAACATAATAAACAGTTACTTCATTACCAGACCACTCATTCGACTTGGAATGAGGTTTCATGAATGAATATAACGTTAAATTAACGGTAGTCCAAATTGGTTTCAAGTAACCTGTTTTAGTTGAGCCATTATGTTTCATTGGAAATTTCAATGCTAAAATATGGCATATAAAATATCAAAAGACTTGGAATCAGGTGTCATTTTTGCTAGTCCAATTTGGTTTTGAGGAAACTGGTTTAGTGGAGCCATTATGGTATGCCTAAAACATTATGGGTCATTGAAATTTGCTATGCTAAAATATGGCATGTAATATATCAAACTACTTGTAATGAGGTGCCATGAATGAATATAACGTAAATTTAATGATAGTCCAAATAGGATTCAAGGAACCTGGTTTAGTGGAACCATTCTGCTTCATAATATTTAAAATTCTAAAATATGGTATGTAATATATCAAACGAGTTGGAATGAGGCGACATGACGGAATAAAACATAAAATTAAGGATACACTAAATCGTTTTCAAGAAACCTGGTTTAGTGGATCTATTCTGGTTTAGTGGAACCATTATGGTTCATTGGAATTTTCAATTCTAAAACATTGTATGTAATATATTAAACGAGTTGGAATGAGGTAGCATGAATGAATATAACGAAAAGTTAATGATGGTTCAAATTGGTTTCAAGGAACCTGATTTAGTGGGACTAGTATGGATAATTTGTACTTTCCATGCAAAATTATGGCATGTAATATATCTAACGACTTGGAATCAGGTATCATGAATCATTTTAACGTTAAATTAATGATAGTCCAATTTGGATTCAAGGAACCTGGTTTAGTGGAACCAATCTTGTTTAGTGGAACCATTCTAGTTTAGTGGAATCATTATGGTTCATTGGAATTTTCAATGCTAAAATATGGTATCTAATATATCATACGACTTGGAATGAGGTATCATGAATGAATATAATGTAAAATTACTGATAGTCTAAATTGGTTTCAAGGAACCCGGTTTAGTTGAACCATTCAAGTTTAATGGAACCATTCTAGTGTAGTGGAACCATTATCGTTAATTTGAACTTTCAATACTAAAATATGGCATGTGATATATCAATCGACTTGAAATCAGGTATCATGAATCATTTTAACGTAAAATTAATGATAGTCCAAACTGGATTCAAGGAACCTGGTTTAGTGGAACCATTCTGGTTTAGTGGATCCATTCTGGTTTTATGGAATCATTATGGTTCATTGGAATTTTCAATACTAAAATATGGAATGTAATGTATCATACGACTTGGAATGAGGTATCATGAATGATTATAATGTAAAATTAATGATAGTCCAAATTGGCATCAAGGAACCTGGTTTAGTGGAACCATTCTTGTTTAGTGGAACCATTATATTTCATTGAAACTTCCAATGCTAAAATATGGCTTGTGATATATCAAACACCTTGGAATAATGTATCATGAAGGAATATAACGTAAAATTACTGATAGTCCAAATTGGTTTCAAATAACCTGCTTTAGTGGATCCATTATGTTTCATTGGAAC
>JAHWFO010020003.1:0-11385 GCA_023313115.1 Rhysida immarginata | reverse complement strand
CTGGTTTAGTGATATCAAACGACTTGGAATGAGTTATCATGAATGAATATAATGTAAAATTAATGATAGTCCAAACTGGTTTCAAGGAACCTGGTTTAGTTAAACCATTGTGGTTCATCGGAATGTTCAATTCTAAGATATGGTATGTAAGATATCAAACGAGTCGGAATGAGGTATCATGAATGAATATTAAGTAAAATTAATGATAGTCCAATTGGTTTCAAGGATCCTGGTTTTGAGGAACCATTATGGTTCATTGGAAATATCAATGCCAAAATTTGGCATGTAAAATATCAAGCGGCTTGGAATCATGTGTCATAAATGAATATAACTAAAAATTATTGATAGCCCAAAGTGGTTTCATGGAAACTGGTTTAGTGGAGCCAGTAGAGTGTAGTGGAACCATTCTGGATTAGTGATATCACACGACTTGGAATGAGTTTTCATGAATGAATATAATGTAAAATTATAGATAGTCCAAATTGGTTTAGGTAACCTGATTTAGTGGAACCATTACTGTTCATTTGAACTTTCCATGCTAAATTATGGCATGTAGTATATATAACGACTTGGAATCATTTATTATAAATCATTTTAACGTAAAAATAATGATAGTCCAAATTGGCTTCAAGGAACCTGGTTTAGTGCAGCCATTCTGGTTAGAGTGGAACCATTATGGTTCATTGGAACTTTCCATGCTAAAATATGGCATGTAATATATTAAACGACTTAGCATGACAGGTCATGAATGAATATAACATAGCATTATTGATAATCCAAATTGGTTACAAGGAACATGGTGTGTAAGGATAATCCATACTGGTTCATAGGAATTTTTAATTCTAAAATATGGCATGTAATATTTTAAACCAGTTGGAATGAGGTATCGCGAATGAATACAATGTAAAATTAATGATAGCCCCAACTGGTTTCAAGGATCCTGGTTTAGTGGAACCATTCTGGTTTAAAGAAACCATTCTGGTGTCCTGGAATCATTATGGTTCATTGGTATTTCAATTATAAAACATGGTATGTAATATATAAAACGTGTTGGAATGAGGTATCATGAATGAATATGATGTAAAATTAATGATAGTCCAAGTCGGTTTCAAAGAACCTGGTTTACTGGAACCATTCTTGTGTAGTGGAATCATTCTCGTTCATTTGAACTTTAAATGCTAAAATATGGCATGTGATATATCAAACAACTTGGAATGATGTATCATGAATGAATTTAACGTAAATTTATTGATAGTTCAAATTGGTTTCAAGGAACCTGTTTTAGTAGATCCAATATTATTCAACGGGAATTTCAATGCTAAAATTGGCTTCAAGGAAACTGGTTTAGTGGAGCCATTATGGTATCCCGGAACGATTGTGGTTCATTGGCATTTTCAATGCTAAAAAATGGAATGTAATATATCAAACCACTTTGTAAGAGGTGTCATAAATGAAAATAACGTAAATTCAATGATAGTCTAAATTGCTTTTAAGGAACGTGGTTTAGTTAAACCATTCTAGTTTAATGGATCCATTCTTGTGTAGTGGAATCATTATCGTTCATTTGAACTTTCAATGCTAAAATATGGCATGTGATATATCAAACAACTTGGAATGATGTGTCATGAATGAATATAACGTAAAATTAATGATAGTTCAAATTGGTTTCAAGTAACCTGTTTTAGTAGATCCATTATGGTTCATTAGAACTTTCAATGCTAAAATATGGCATGTGATATATCAAACAACTTGGAATGATATGTCATGAATGAATATAACGTAAAATTAATGATAGTTCAAATTGGTTTCAAGTAACCTGTTTTAGAAGATCCATTAGGGTTCTTTGGAACTTTCAATGCTAAAATATGGCATGTAATATATCAAACTTTTTGGTATGATGTGTCATGTATGAATATAACTTAGAATTATTGATAATCTAAATTGGTTACAAGGAACATGATTTATTGGAACCATACCAGTTTATTGGAACTTTCCATGTTATAATTTGGCATGCAATATATCAAACGACCTAGAATGAGGTGTCATGAATGAATATAACGTAAAATTAATGATAGTCTAAATTGGTTTCAAGGAAACTGGTTTAGTGGAACCATTATGGTGTAGTGGAACCATTCTGGTTTAGTGATATCAAACGACATAGAATGAATTATCATGAATGAATATAATGAAAAATTATTGACAGTCCAAATTTGTTTCAAGGAACCTGGTTTAGTGGAACCATTCTAGTTTAGTGGAATAATTATGGTTCATTGGAACTTTCAGTTCTTAAATATGGTATGTAATATATCAAACCAGTTGTAATGAGGTATCATGAATGAATATAATGTAAAAATAATGATAGTCCAAATTGGCTTCAAGGAACCTGGTTTAGTGGAACAATTCTAGTTTAGTGGAATCAATATGGTTCAATGGAATTTTCAATAATAAAATATGGCAAGTAATATTCAAACGACTTGGAATGAGCTGTCATGAATGAAAATAACGTAAATGTAATGGTAGTCTAAATTGGTTTTAAGGAACCTGTTTTAATGGATCCTTTATGGTTCATTGGAACTTTTAATGCTAAAATATCGCATGTAATATATCAAACGACTTGAAATCAGGTGTCATGAATGAATATAACGTAAAATTAATGATAGTTCAAATTGATTTCAAGTAACCTGTTTTAGTAGATAAATTATGGTTCACTGGAACTATTAATGCTAAAATATGCAATGTAATATATCAAAGGACTTGAAATCAGGTGTCATGAATGAATATAACGTAAAATTAATGATAGTCTAAATTGGTTTCAAGGAACCTGGTTTAGTTGAACCATTCTGGTTTAATGGAACCATTCTTGTGTAGTGGAATCATTATCGTTCATTTGAACTTTCAATGCTAAAATATGGCATGTGATATATCAAACAACTTGGAATGATGTGTCATGAATGAATATAATGTAAAATTAATGATAGTTCAAATTGGTTTCAAGTAACCTGTTTTAGTAGATCCATTATGGTTCATTGGAACTTTCAATGCTAAAATATGGCATGTAATATATCAAACGACTTTGTATGATGTGTCATGAATGAATTATTGTCATAAAATTATTGATAATCTAAATTGGTTACAAGGAACATGATTTATTGAAACCATACCGGTTTATTGGAACTTTCCATGTTATAATTTGGCATGCAATATATAAAACGAGGTGTCATGAATGAATATAAAGTAAATTTAATGAGAGTCTAAATTGGTTTCAAAGAAACCAGTTTAGAGGAACTATTATGGTTCATTGGAATTTCAATGCTAAAATATGCAATGTAATATATCAAACAGCCAACTTTTTTTAGTGGCTAAATTTTAATGCAAATAACAGTACATATTTATTAATTGTAAAATCTAGCTCAAATGATGGTGCAAACCGCGACACTTAAGCAACATAATAAACAGTTATTGCATAACCAGACCACTCATTCGACTTGGAATAAGGTGTCATGAAAAAACATAACGTAAAATTATTTATAGTCCAAATTGGTTTCAAGGAACCTGGTTTAGTGAAACCATCTTATCTTATCTGGTACAGAGGGTAGATTATCGCAAGCGATAATCTGCGGCACCTACTCCTACGAGGGAGTTTTTCGCCATAAAATTAATAACGACTGCTACGAGATGACAGTAGCAGTCGGGACCGACGGCTTAACATGCCCTCCGAAGCACAGGGGGTTTCATGATGGAGAAGCTGCTGAGGATAAACGAACCAGAGGCTGTCACCAACTGCTGGAACACCAGCTATGGTCAATCGGCAAATGGGTCAGACCAAAGTCCCCCAACAGCCGCGCCCCAAATAGCTGTCCCGCCAGCGGTGGCCCTCAAGCCCAGGCCATCACCCAACCAGCAGCTGGCCGCGCCTGAAGTTGCTTAACTCCATCGATTGGCAAGCCAACCGACGAGACAACCAGGCCACGGCCACCCCCCAAGGATCCTGGTTTTGAGGAACCATTATGTTTCATTGGAAATTTCAATGCCAAAATTTGGCATGTAAAATATCAAACGGCTTGGTATCATGTGTCATAAATGATTATAATTAAAAATTATTGATAGTCCAAAGTGGTTTCATAAAAACTGCTTTAGTGGAGCCAGTATAGTGTAGTGGAACCTTTCTGGTTTAGTGATATCAAACGACTTGGAATGAGTTATCATGAATGAATATAATGTAAAATTATCAATGGGAGACATAAACCAACCGCATTTCCACGAAGAAATTTATTTCATTGTGGAAAAGCGGTTGGTTTATGTCTTCCATTGATAGTCTTCACATCCACAGTCAAAAGGTATTTACTCTTTTTCATGTAAAATTAAATATAATCCAAATTGGTTTAGGTAACCTGATTTAGTGGAACAATTACTGTTCATTTGAACTGTCCATGCTAAAATATGGCATGTAGTATATGTAACGACTTAGAATCAGTTATTATAAATCATTTTAGCGTAAAAATAATGATAGTCCAAATTGGCTTGAAGGAACCTGGTTTAGTGTAACCATTCTTGTTTAGTGGAAACTGGTTTAGTGGAGCCATTATTGTATCCTGGAACCATTATGGGTCATTGGAATTTTCAATGCTAAAATATGGCATGTACTATATCAAACGCCTTTGTATGAGTTATCATGAATGAATATAACATAAAATAATGATGATCTAAATTGGTTTCAAGGAAACTGGTTTAGTGGATCCATTATGGTGTAGTGGAACCATTCTAGTTTAGTGATATCAATCGACTTGGAATGAGTTATTATGAATGAATATAATGTAAAAAATTAATGATAGTCCAAATTGGTCTCAAGGAACCTGGTTTTGTGCAGCCATTCTGGTTTAGTGGAACCATTATGGTTCATTGAAACTTTCCATGCTAAAATATGGCATGTAATATATTAAACAACTTGGTATGAGATGTCATGAATGAATATAACGTAGCATTATTGATAATCCAAATTGGTTACAAGGAACATGGTTTAGTGCAGCCATTCTGGTTTAGTGGAACCATTAAGGTTCATTGGAACTTTCCATGCTAAAATATGGCATGTAATATATCAAACGACTTTGTTTGAGGTGTCATGAATGAATATAACCTAGAATTATTGATAGTCCAAATTGGTTTAAAGGAACCTGGTTTAGTGGAACCAGTATGATTCATAGGAATTTTCAATGCTGTAATTTGGCATGCAATATTTCAAACGACTTGGAATGAGGTGTCATGAATGAATTTAACGTAAATTTAATGATAGTCTAAATTGATTTCAAGGAACCTGGTTTAGTGAAACATTATGGTTCATTGAAATTTTCAATGCTATATGTTGGGATGCAATATTTAAAACAACTTGGAATGAGGTATCATGAATGAATATAATGTAAAATTAAAGATAGCCCAAATTTGTTTCAAGGATACTGGTTTAGTGGAACCATTCTGGTTTAATGGAACCACTCTAGTTTAGTGGAATCATTATGGTTCAATGGAATTTTCAATAATAAAATATGGCAAGTAATATATCAAACGACTTGGAATGAGGAATCATGAATGAATATATTGTAAAATTAATGATAGTCCAAATTGGTTTCAAGGAACCTGGTTTAGTAGAACCAGTATGATTCATTAGTATTTTCAATGCTGTAATTTGGCATGCAATATTTCAAACGACTTGGAATGAGCTGTCATGAATGAAAATAACGTAAATGTAATGATAGTCTAAATTGGTTTTAAGGAACCTATATTGTTTTAGAACAATAAATTGTCTACTAATCTCTATAAGAAGCCCACTGATCAACACCAGTACTTACACTATGACAGCTGCCATCCACGCCATTGCAAGGATAACATCCCATTAGGTCAGTTAACTCGCATCCATAGAATATGCACTAATCAGCCTGACAAGGACTTCCATGCTAATGCCCTTACCCACTCCCTTAAAGCAAGAGGCTACCCCAAATCTGTCATACGCGCCTCTATCTATAAACATCGCAATTCTCGTTCTAACAACAACCCCAAACCTTCTCCAGCCATGACAACACCTACATTAGTTCTTCCTTATCACCCAAACCTCAATAGTATTAAAAATGTCCTAAGGAAATATCAACATATTATTGATAATTCTCCTCTTCTCCACTCCATTCTACCAGAACCACCTAAACTTTCTTTTAAACGGACAATTAATTTTAAAGATATTCTGGTCCATGCTGCTATTACCAAACCACGCACTTCCACTAAGGGATGCTCTCCTTGCAATACAAAGCGTTGCGGTGTTTGTCATTTTCTTAACCCTGCTACCTCCATTTCCAGCAGTGCCTCCTCCTTTACCTTCAAGATTAACCAGAACCTGACCTGTACTTCTCACAACTTAATTTACCTGTTACATTGCAAAGTATGCCAGAAACAGTACGTTGGAGAGACAGGCAATACCATACGCTCCAGATTTGCCGGGCATAAGTTTGATATTCTTAGCAATGCTGACACCCCTGTCGCTAAACACTTTAATTCCCCTGGTCACTCTTTACAGGCCATCAGCATTTATATTCTTCGTAGTAACTTCCATAGCAAAAAAGAGAGAAAGCAATTCGAGTCTTTTCTTATTTGGAAATTTAATTCCCTCACCCCTAATGGCATTAACCTTAGCAAAGGCACCATTCCCTCATTACCTTTCCCATGTCCCCTTCCAACTTCAGCTATTCCTTAAATTGTCGCAAGCCCTATGGGGCCTTTTCTTCTTTTTTTCTTCTTTCTTATCTTTTATTTATTCTTTTCAATGTTCTTCAATGTCCTTTCATATTTTTTTACTTTGGATCCGTTGCTCTTACATGTGGGACTTTTTTACAGGGTGACTAGCGACCGGGAATGGTCAGGGAATTTTTATTTTTTAAACCGAGTACAGTCAGGGAATCATAAAATCGATACTTTTGAACAATGTCAATAATATTCTTTCATGACAGCCCCTTTTTTGTTCCCCCCCCCCGTTTTTGTCCACTAATAATCAGGAATAATTTTACGTAATCTTTTTGCTAGGCACCCTATCATTCCTAAACGTTTTTACAATTTCACTTTGATATGTTTCATCCTATTACATTTTTCTCGCCGCCCCCTTATTATTTCCTATTTGTCCTCCGTCTTGTCCTATCCCAACAGTTCCTCTAATTAATCTCATTTGTTCTCTTGTTTGTCAGCCAATAACGCCTTACTATTCCCCATGCAAACTATATATAAACCCGTCCGTTAGTACTAATTTCATTACTTCAGGATAATTCTCTAATATTCTATTGCTTTTAGAGAATTATCCTTTTTTGCTTTGATAAAGGATAGGCTCTGTCCGAAACGTCAGCTCTTTATTTGATTTTTTAATTTTATTTTGATTATACATATATATTTATTATTTTGTTGCTTGTTAATTATTATTTAATTTCTCAGTTGTATTTATTAACTATTTTAAGGAACCTGGTTTAGTTAAACCGGTCTGGTTTAATGGATCCATTCTTTTGTAGTGGAAACATTTTCGTCCATTTGAACTTTCAATGCTAAAATATAGCATGTAACATAACAAACGCATTGATATGATGTGTCGTGAATGAATATAACGTAAAATTATTGATAATCCAAATTGGGTACAAGGAACATTATTTATTAGAACCAAACTGGTTCATTGGAACTTTCTATGTTATAATTTGCCATGCAATATATCAAACGACTTTGTATGAGGTGTCATGAATGAAAAAAACGTAAATTTAATGATAGTCTAAATTGGTTTCAAGGAACCTGGTTTAGTTAAACCATTCTGGTTTAATGGATCCATTCTTGTGTAGTGGAATCTTGGCATGTGATATATTGAACAACTTGGAATGATGTGTCATGAATGAATATAACGTAAATTTAATGAGAGTCTAAATTGGTTTCAAGGTACCTGGTTTAGTGGAACCATAATGGTTCATTGGAATTTTCAACGCTAAAATATCGCATGCAATATATCAAACGACTTGAAATGAGGTGTCATGAATGAATATAACGTACATTTAATGATACTCGAGATTGGTTTCAAAGAACCCAGTTTAGAGGAACTATTATGGTTCATTGGAATTTCAATGCTAAAATATTCAATGTAATATATCAAACAGCCAATTTTTTCAGTGGCTAAATTTAAATGCAACTAACAGTACATATTTATTAATTGTAAAATTTAGCTCAAATGATGTTGCAAACCGCGACACTTAAGCAACATAATAAACAGTTTTTGCATAACCAGACCACTCATTCGACTTGGAATAAGGTGTCATGAAAAAACATAACCTAAAATTAATTATAGTCCAAATTGGTTTCAAGGAACCTGGTTTAGTGGAACCATTACGGATTATTGGAATTTTCAATGCTAAATTACGGCATGTAATATATCAAACGACTTGGAGTAAGTTGACATGAATGAATATACCGTAAAATTAATGACAGTCCAAAATGTTTTCATGGAAACTGGTTTAGTGGAGTCATTTATGTATCCTGGAACCATTATGGGTTATTTGAATTTTCAATGCTAAAATATGGCATGTACTATAACAAACGACTTGTTATGAGGTGTCATGAATGTATATAACGTAGAATAATTGATAATCCAAATTGGTTACAAGCGACAGGGTTTAGTGGAACCATACAGGTTCATTGGAATTTTCAATTCTAAAATATAGTATGTAATATATCAAACCAGTTGGAATGAGGTATCATGAATGAATATAATGTAAAATTAATGATAGTCTAAATTGGTTTCAAGCAAGCTGGTTTAGTTGAACCATTCTGGTTTCATGGAACCATTCTTGCGTAGTGGAATAATTATCGTTCATTTGAGCTTTCAATGCTAAAATATTGCATGTGATATATCAAACAACTTGGAATGATATCTCATGAATGAATATAATGTAGAACTATTGATAGTCCAAATTGTTTCAAGGTACCTGGTTTAGTGGAAATATTATGGTTAATTGGAATTTTCAATGGTGTAATTTGCCATGCAAAATTTCAAAAGACTTGGAATGAGCTCTCATGAATGTATGTAACTAAGAATTATTGTTAATCCAAATTGTTTACAAGGAACATGGTTTAGTGTAACCGTACTGGTTCATTGGGACTTTCCATGCTATAATTTGGCATGCAATATTTCAAACGACTTGGAATAAGGTATCATGAACGAATATAATGTAAGATCAATTATCGTTCAAATTGGTTTCAGGTAACCTGTTTTAGCAGATCCATTATGGTTCACTGGAACTATCAATGCTAAAATATAGCATGTAATATATCAAAGGACTTCAAATCAGGTGTCATGAATGAATATAACGTAAAATTAATGATAGTCTAAATTGGTTTCAAGGAACCTGGTTTAGTTGAACCATTATGGTTTAATGGAACCATTCTTGTGTAGTGGAAACATTATCGTTCATTTGAACTTTCAATGCTAAAATATGGCATTTGATATATCAAAGAACTTGGAATGAAGTGTCATGAATGAATATAACGTAGAATTATTGATAATCCAAATTAGTTACAAGAAACATGATTTACTGGAACCATTATGGTTCAATGGAATTTTCAATGCTAAAATATGGCATGTAATATATCAAACAGCCAACTTTGTTTACTGGCTAAGTTCTAATGCAACTATCAGTACATATTTATTAATTGTAAAATCTTGCTCAAATTATGGTGCACACCACGACACATACGCAACATAATAAACAGTTATTGCATAACCAGACCACTCATTAGACTTGGAATAAGGTCGCATGAAAAAACATAACGTAAATTTAATTATAGTCCAAATTGGTTGCAAGGAACCTGGTTTTGTGGAACCATTATGGTTTATTGGAAATTTCAATGCTAAAATACGGCATGTAATATATGAAACGACTTGGAATAAGGTGACATGAATTAATATAATATAACGTAGAATAATTGATAATCCAAATTGGTTTATAAGCAACATAATAAACAGTTATTACATAACCAGACCACTCTTTCGGCGTGGAATAAGCTGTCATGAAAAAACATAACGTAAAATTATTATAGTCCAAATTGGTTATAAGGAACCTGGTTTAGTGGAACCATACCGGTTCATTGGAATTTTCAATTCTAAAATATGGTATGTATAATATCAAACCAGTTGGAATGAGGTATCATGAACGAATATAATGTAAAAATAAGGATAGCCCAAATTGGTTTAGTGGAACCATTCTGGTTTAATGGAACCATACTTGTGTAGTAGAATAACTACCGTTCATTTGAACTTTCAATGCTAAAATATGGCATGAGATATATCAAACAACTTGGAATGATGTTTCATGAATGAATCTAAAGTAAAATTAATGATAGTGCTTATTGGTTTCAAGTAATCTGGTTCAGTGGAACCCATATTAATAATTGGTACTTTCAATGCTAATATATCTAATGTAATATATCAAACGATTTGAAATTAGGTGTCATGAATGAATATAACGTAATATTAATAATAGTCTAAATTGGTTTCATGGAAACTAGTTTAGTGGAGCCATTATTTTATCCTGGAACCATTATGGGTCATTGGAATTGTCAATGTTAAAATATGGCGTGTAATATATCAAACGACCTGGAATCAGGATTCATGAATGGATATAACGTAAAATTATTGATAATCTAAATTGGTTACAAGGTACATGGTTTAGTGAAACCATACTGGTTCATTGGTATTTTCAATTCTAAAATATGGTATATAATACATCAAACCAGTTGGAATGAGGTATCATGAATGAATATAATGTAAAATTAAAGATAGTCCAAATTGGTTATAAGGAACATGGGTTAATAGAGCCATTATTGTATCCTTGAATCAATATCGGTCATTGGAATTTGCTACGTTAAAATATGGCATGTAATATATCAAGCGACTTTGTGTAAGGTGTCATGAATGAATATAACGTAAAATAATGATAGTGTAAATTGGTTTAAGGAAACTGATTTAGTGGATCCATTATGTTATAGTGGAACCATTCTGGTTTAGTGATATTAAACGACTTAGAATGAGGTATCATGAATGAATATAATGCAAAATTATTGATATCCAAATTGGTTTCAAGGAAACTGGTTTAGTGCAACCATTCTGGCTTTGTGGAACCATTGTGGTTCATTGGAATTTTCAATGATAAATTTTGCATGTTATAAATCAAACGACTTGGAATGTGGTGTCATAAATGAATATGATGTAAAATTAATGATAGTCCAATTTGGATTCAAGGAACCTGGTTTAGTGGAGAAATTATCCTGTCTTGGAACCAGTATGCTAAAATACGGCATTTAAAAAATCAAACCACCTGGATTCATGTG
>JAHWFO010019997.1:0-22956 GCA_023313115.1 Rhysida immarginata | reverse complement strand
TTTTTCTTTATTTTCTTAAAAATTGAACAATTTATGTGTAATTTATTTAGTTTTTGTCGTTACAAACATCATTAAATGTTTTAAGTTGAACTTAAAAACTGATTGTTAAAGTTTTAAGTCAGTTTTCTTGTTATGTTTTGCGAACTACATTTTCATGTTCGCTCTGGAACACGAAGTTGCAAGGCTTTGAACACAGTCAGCCAATGAAATCTCACTTTTCCACGTGCTTTTGTTTACATCTGGAGCAAACTCTCGCTGGATAGACTAAGGAGGGGAAGTATGTTTGAAAAATAGTAATGTAGGTTTTTTGGCACATTGTGATAAATTTTTGCTAAAATAAAAAGTAAGCTGCCCTTTTTGATTTGCCTTTTTGATTCTAAAATGCTACTGTGATTAAGTTTGTGTTTAAAATATTCAACCCAGGACAAAACGAAGGTTCGGAGAAGATATTATGAGAAAAAATTTTCAATTTAATACTATAGTGTATTTGAAAATTAGATATAAAAATAATAAACTAAAATATTTATTCTACTATAATGCGCATTTTGTATAATGCAATTCCTCTTTCAGTGCCCAAAAAAAAAGCAGTAAAAATATTATCCTCTTGTATAATGCGGTCACTATTTTTGATTTATCACGAGAAATAAAATATGCAAAAATATATTATGTAATGCAAAAGTTTTATTTTTTACAATTTTAAATACGCACACTTTTATTATTTTTATTATACGCACTGTTCGCATATGGATATGGAAGCCAAGGCCTATTCGAACACTTTTGCTGTCTGCAGTTAACAAGATAAAACGTCTCCAATATAAATGGAGATATAAAAAAAATTAAATCTATAATTAAAAAACAAACTTTAAACAAGTATCACAGTTCTGTTTAGAAATTTTAAGCTTGATTTGCAGGGTGCTATTTTTCACTGTGTAGTACTGCAAATTATTTTCTAAAACCAAGTAAAACAATGTACAGGGTTGTGCATAACCTTTTGCTAGGGGTCTGGAAAATAAACAAAACTAAGTGGAATGTTCTGCGGTTGATAATCAAAAAGTACGTTTATTTCTGCTTTTATCACATCAATATTTAGTGTGGCCACACTTGCTTCTCGAACAGCACGCATCCGTTTCGGGTAGGAGCGAAGGAGTGTCTCAAACAGAGCAGTATCGTACTCCATGTCCTTCAGCACAGATGTCAGGTGTCCTATTAGAAGGTCTCGAGAATACCGATTTTCACCACGTTCTTGAATCATTAAAGATTCCACTGTGTCTTTTAACACGGCTCCAAAATGTTCAGCAACGTTTAGGTCAGGGGATGCACCAGGCTATTCGTTTGATGAGAAGAAATCGATAGCACTTTCTCTTAGGATTTGCTGTGTTGCATTAGCCTTAAAGCAAGGTGCCTTATCATGCAAAAAACAAACTTCATGCGGGTCGATAGTGTTGTTTGGATCTCGAAGAAACGGAAAAACATCATTTGTTAGCAAATTCCGAAAATAATCACCATTCCATGACTCACCCTGCTCCTTGAATCTCCACATTATTCGCTTGGCAGTGAAACACACGAAGATGCCAATGCAGTCAGGCTTCCTGGACAGCTCTTGATAGTGTTCATCGTCAGAAATATCTGTAATCGATAAGCTCCAGACCCTATTGTTTTGGTAATTCGGAGCTTATCGATTACAGATATTCTCATAGTCCACACAATGAAATCGTCGCTCGGGGCAAGGTGCACGAAGTCGTCTTCCACCCAATCCCGCAGGTAGTCGCAAAACCAGAACCGGTCTTCGATGTTTAATGCGGTCTTTATCGGTTTCGGAATAACATGGAATGGCTTGATGTTTGCACGCTGACAATGTCTTTGAACCGTTAAATGAGAAATTGTTTTTCCACGCTTGGCTTTAATTTCTTGTGCAACGTTGACACAGCTGCGACGTCTTTTGCCACTGTTATTAGCAATGATGTTTTTGCTTTCCTGTGATAATTTCTCGGGCCTACCCTCAGCAAATTCGGCATGGCAGTTATCATAACCTTTCTTCCATTTGTCCGTCACCCATCTATCCGATCGGTTTAACTTGTTCGCAACCCATTTGCGATTAATAAAAGACGCACCTGCTTCCATTGCCTCTCGACATGCATTTGCACGAACTCTATCCATGAAACGCTGCTCTTCACTGTCATTTATTACACCAGCCATATTTGTTTGATACCAATAGATGCACAATGAACTACTCTCTGCCGAAGCGTCATAAGAGTGTGCTACAACGCTGCAGTTTAAGTCGCAGCCCCCTAGCAAAAGGTTATGCACAACCCCGTATATACCATAAAACCTTGAATAGACCTCCTCCCCCTCCCCCCCGGCAATTAATCGAGACTCGGCGTTAGGGTTTATCCCCAAGAATTGGGAAGAAAAAACACTGGAATTTATACGATTAACCTGAAAAACAATCAGACCCGACGTTTAATCTATTTTCAAAACACCACCCGGCCTTTAATAGAGTCCGGTGTTTATTTGAATTTCTGGCCTTTATTCAAGGCTTTACGGTATAGAATAAGAATAATGGTAATATGCCGATTCATGGCAAATCAAACAAAACAAAAGAGGCACATGACTCAGAACAGAACAGAATATCGAACTTAATCTGGGTGCTCTTTTCTTAGATACTCTTAACTTCTTTTATCAAAATACACCAATGATGATACATAATAATTCTTTTATTCTTACTTGCTAATACGTTGCCGTCCAGCATCTTTCATGATGATTGAAACAACTTGGAGCCGTTCCAGGTTCCGACATAAGAGGCGTACGTCTAATTTTGGCAATGACAAATATCTGCTCAATTCCGTCAATGCAACTCCATCTGGGCCCAAATTTTCAATGATTTCGAGTGTTCTGCTCAAAAGAGTCTGATCAACACAAAGAAGTTTTGGCCCTAATAAAATTAAAACATACGTATTAAAATGTTTTCATTAGCTAATATGTTATACACTGAAGTGCCAAATTAAGAACAGCAATTTTGGGGATTTTCGGGGGTGAAGAAAAGATCCAAAAGCTATGGGAGTGTCATATGCAAAATTTTAGGTATTGCTTCCATTGTCGCCTATAAAAAGGCAGGGGTGTCAGTGCTGTCAATTCGAGCATTAGCAGTTGTCTGAAACACCTTTTAATGTGATTACAGCTACGTGATGAGAATTATCAGAGTTTGAACACGGTAAGATAGTTGGAGCTATACACATGGGACATTACATTTCAGAAGTGGTGCGGCCATTCAATATTCCTTGATCCACAATGTCAAGGGTGTGCAGAGAGTACCTCATTTCAGGCATTACCTCCCACACCAGTAGCTTTGCATAAAATTTTTTTGCATAAATTAATTCTTTGATATGTTAGGAAAGGCTATTTGTTTTCAAAATTTTAAAAATTACATTCTAATTATGAAAAAAAAAAAAATTCTTAACCCTTGTACTATCAATATTTGCAATCTGTCTAATATATCTTGGCAGCTGAGCCTAATATACAGGATGTATCTGAAACCCTGTCACAAACTTGGAGGGGAGATAGTATGGGTGATTCTAAGCCAAAAAGTTCATATGAACATGGGTCTGAATTTGAACGCTAACTGAGATATGAACAGAAATAAAAATGCCGCCACCAAGATCAACAAGTTAATAACTCAGGTTCTGTAAAGCCTAGATTAATGAAATTAGGCGGAATAACTGGGTACATAAGACTGTGTATACCGTTAAAATTTGATCGAATTCCAACAAGAAGTTTCAGAGTTACTCACTCAACACCATAACACGTGTTCACTTGTGAGAACTAACCAGCACTTGTTACAAATGAGGCTTGTTTGTGGGTGGGGGGGGGGGGTGTGAGGAGGAATGGTGTATTAAGTTGGAGGATGTGGTCAGTTTAAGGCCATGCTATAGGTCCTGTAAACAGAATTCCATCATTAATACACAGGTCATAGCGCATCTACCATAAAGAATGTGTTTTTAACTTTCATTGGCGATTGAGGATGTATGCTCAATGACTGATGAGGTGCATCCCATTAACTCAGAGACACAGTATAGAATGGTTGGCTTGGTGCACCAAACATGCAGCATGAACACAACGACAGTGGTACAGCAAGGACTCTGATTCTCGATGTGTTCACATCTGGAGAGACCTTGGAACAAGTCCCAGCCCTGCTAACTTCATTGGACATGACCGTTATGGCAATGGTTATGTGATGGTGCAGACAGGCATCATGATGGGTTTCCGTATACCGCTACAAGTCTTCGACAGAGGGGTTATAACTGGCCAGTAATACTGGCACTGTGTCCTGCGACAACACGTTTGTCTCTTCAGGGGTGCAGTAAGTCTAGATTTTCTCTATTTGGAACACTCTTGGAAGATGTGTTGAGGCACAAGTACCACCTCCACGAAACTGCAGGACCTGTGAAGATCATTGCTCCAGAAACAGGATGCTATCCCCCAACAATTGTTTTTGAGCATCCCAGCACGTTGTGCTGCATGTGTTTCTGTCCGGGGAAGATCACACAGCATACTAAACATCACCTATTGTTTAAAAAACTAGAGGGGGGAGTTGTTACAAATTTTTGTGTAAGGAATGTCTGTCTACTTATTTTTTATGTTATGCCATCTGCTGCCACCTTTGTCTTTCATGATTGAATTGTGTTTATATGACCTAGAGAATAGCCTTACCATTTAGTGCTGATCAGTTTGGTGCTGATCGGATGTGTGGAACACCTCATTTGGCAAATCCCTTAATTTATGGACACCAGTGTAATTTAGGTAATGATCGTGTTATTTATTTCACTACGCTAATTATTTATGAATGAAATTCACAGTGAACTCATTCATAATGAACTAGCATAACTTCAGTGTGAACAAGCATCTTTGTTCAATTTAAACTTTACAGATGTGCTGTCATGTTTTAATCTTTGTTAATCTCGTTAAAATAACTATCTTCAAAATAGAGATCATTTGTTGGGATATATTTTGTTATTGGTATCTAATAACTCTGTTATGCTTCAACCTGGTCGATGGCCTTCTTACCGCTAGGAGGAGTTTCTTCATTATCATCATCATCGTTTTCTTCGTCTTCATCTTCATCAGTTTTTCCCAGTGTATTGATATCAATCCCTTCATTAAGACGTAAACACTTGACAAATTTTTCCTTCCCATTGCAATGAAAATATTGTTCTTCATCTAGACCAGGAGTTACTTCTCGTAGTGGACACTTACAAGATTAAAAATTTAGTTTTTTTTTTTTTATTCTTGCAAGAAATGTATATATTAATAAAAAAAAAAAGTGCGCTTTTGTTGAATGAATGCTTACCATTACCATACTCGTCACTTGGACATGCTTCTGAAACATTTTCTTGAAGCTTCCCTCTTTCATTCCCTAATTGAATAAAATTAACAAAAATGTTTTTTCCTACTTACACAATTATTTTTTAATTAAGGAGAAGAGTTCATGCTAGGAATGAAAAGGGGCAAGGAACACCCTTGAGCAAATTGGGCACATGAGCATCAAAATGGCCCAGTTTTAGCATTATATTAGTTACAGATCATAAAATTTGTGAAATGCTGTGAAAGTAGCACCTTTGTTAGATTATCTGGAAGCAACCATGCATGATGAATGTTTCATGGTGTCCTTCTCCTGTTGAAGCCCGTCACAAAAATCCCTAAAAATTCTCTAACTACACTACTGTTTATAAAAATCGCAACACCCTGATGGAATGGTCTAATCCATATGCAATTTGCAATATTTGCATACAATGGGTCAGAGTATAAATGATTAGATTTTCAGAGTAATTGATTGAAAGAACACCATGCCTCGACGACGACGAAGGGTACCATATCAACAGCTGACAGACTTTGAAAGAGGACGCATAATTGGTCTGCGTGAAGCGGGATGGTCGTATCGTGACATTGCTGCTCGTGTAGGACGTAATGCAACAACAATTATGCGTGCATGGAGGCAGTGGAGCGAAGAGAACAGGGCACACCGAAGACCAGGCTCAGGAAGACCCAGCACGACGACACCGCGAGATGACAGACACCTCTATCGCATGTGTGTAGCAGATCGTACAGCCACTTCCACAGTGGGGTGCTACCGTAGGCAGGACAATGTCTGCTAGCACTGTACGACGCCATTTGATTTCCAGATGATTGATGGCACGAGTACCATTGTTGCGGATTCCTTTGACTCAAAACCACCGGCGCCTCAGGTTGCAATGGGCCCATCAACACCAACAGTGGCAAGCTGAATGGCAACAAGTTGTGTTTTCGGATGAGTCAAGGTTTAACTTGCAGCACCGTGACGGCAGGATACGAGTCAGAAGACATCGTGGTGAGCGCGAACTTCCAGAATGCATCCTGCAGCGTCATTCAGGACAAACGCCAGGGGTGATGGTGTGGGGTGCAATCAGTTACCATGGCCGTTCCCGTCTGATCAGAATCCATGGCAATCTGAACAGTGACCGGTACATCAGGGAAGTTGTGCAACCCGAGGTCATCCCCTTCCTGCAGAACCTTCCAGGCGCTGTATTCCAACAGGACAATGCCCGACCGCATGTGGCCAGAAATGTCCTCGCCTTTTTCCAAGCACATCAGACGCCCTTGTTCCCCTGGCCTGCTCGTTCACCAGACATGTCCCCAATCGAACATGTGTGGGACAGGGTTGCTCATCGATTGGCTCGTCAGACTCCTGCAGCAGCAACTGTGGATGAACTGTATACCCGTGTAGACAGAGCATGGCCGGACATTCCCCAGGCCCTTATTCAGAGCTTGTTTGCCTCAATGCCACGACGTTTAGAGGCTGTAATTGCATCCCACAGTGGTTTCACCCGATACTAATGTGACAATAAAACGCATTGTATTGACCTGAAAATCTAATGGTTTCTTTTCTGATCCATGATATGCAAATGCTCCAAATTTAATGCAGATTGGGCTATTCCATCAGGTGTTGCGATTTTTATAAACAGTAGTGTACAATTTACGGGACAGGTCACTTTTGGTTCAATAATTTTACATCCTAACCACAATTTACAAAATCAATCAGTGACTTCTGGTCCATTGCATCCCTGTACCAGGTATACTTATGGACATCCCTGTGCTGGAAAGAAGGTGTTTGTGATGGAAAGTCCATTGTTGCAACAGAGATCCAACAAGCACCTCCCATTTGCATTTAAATCGGGGTCACCATTCCTCCCAATCACGCCTTTCCACGTTTGGTCATCAGTCCCTACGTGTGCATTGAAGTCGCCCATCAGGATGACAGAATCTGCACTCCCTCTCCTGCTGAGAGCAGCATCAACTTCATCTAGAAAAAGTGGGTACTCTGTGACTGCATTCGGAGCATATGCAACGAATAGAGAGAGAGAGACCGTTTCCCTATCTGAAGCCTCGGGAGACACAGTCTTCCACCTAACGGGGTCCAATCTGCAACATAATCTGCCAGCCGGGGACTTGTGAGTATCCCCATTCCTGCCTGGGCAGTCATGTTAGGGTCGACACCAGAGTAGAAAAGCTTCTACCCTCCTTCTAAGTCCACAGTTCCAGAACCCGGACGTTTCGTAAAGGTAATACATATGATATCCAGTCGATACCGTTTGGCTTCCTCCACTAACTCTGATCCCCTTCCTGTCATGGAGAATACGTTCCAAGTGCCAATTGACAGCACCCAATGAACGTTCCAAGTGCCAATTGACAGACGTGAACTGTGGCGATCCGTGGTAACGAAACGCGAGCTGGGTAACAAAGCCAAGCTCTCCATCTTCAAATCTATCTTTGTCCCCATTCTCACCTATGGTCACGCGGCTTGGGTAATGACCGAAAGAGTGCGATCGCGGGTACAAGCGGCCGAAGTGAGATTTCTGAGAGGTGTGGCAGGTGTTACCCTACTAGATAGAGTGTACAGCAGCACAACAAGGAAAACTTTAGGTGTTGAGCCACTACTTCTCCGCATTGAGAGATCTCAGTTGCGCTGGTATGGCCACGTGATACGGATGCCGCAAACTAGTCTTCCTAGGCAGTTGTTACTTTCCAAGCCGGTGGGTAAGAGACCAAGGGGTCGGCCTAGAACCAGGTGGCTAGACTACATGGAGAATCTGGGTTCGAGTCGCTTAGATATTACCAGGGAGGACATGCGCCTGATGGCAGAAGATCGCAATCACTGGAGATCCTCCATAGGGCTGCTGCCCCCGCGACCCTGACGGATAAGCGGGTTTGAAAAGTAAGTAAGTAAGTAACCACAATTTACGATATTATCGATATAAAATCTGAATAATTCAAAGGTTTGTGATTGTTTACCTACACTTGTACAGGCTGCAACGGAAAACATGCTTTCGGTGAAAGGATACGAGGGTTGTTCAAGAATTTTTGCCTCCATGGCTTTAATTTTTTATTTGTTAACAGATTTTCAGAATTCGTTTTTGTATCTGATACTTATATTTGTCCTCTATGTAATGCACTATTCACTTTTCGACATAGTCCCCATCCCTTTCCACGCATTGCGCCAACGCGTGACTAGTCGGATGAAGTCGCTGGAGAGGAATTCTGGGGTTGTTGTCGACAGACACCGGGATTGAATGGCAGCTTTGGACCTCTTCTGCAGCATGATAATGCCCACCCACAAGATCGACACACACAAGAGGTGTTGCAGCGTTTGCAGTTCAAAGATGAAAGACTTGGCACCTTGCGACTTTCACCACTTCCCATGGAAGAAAGAGCACCTTAAGCCACATGAGTTGCGTTCTGATGACGAAATGAAAGATGCCATTCAATCCTCGTGTCAACAACATCCCTGGAATTCCTCTCCAACAAGTTCATCTAACTAGTCACGCATTAGCACAATGCGTGGAAAGGGATGAGGACTATGTCGAAAAGTGACTAGAGGACAAATGTAAGTATCAGATACAAATAGGATTTTGAAAATCGGTAAACAAATAAAAGTTACAGCCATGGAGGTAAAAATTCTTGAACAACCATCGTAAATCGGTTGTTTTTCCAGCAATAGATAAGATGTACGTAATTGTAACAATGCTTGAACAGCTGAAATAACCAGTCTTAACCAGACAATTAATTATGGCCCATAGTCTCTTCACAAATGAGTCTGATGGAAGAAGGCACCACAAAGCAATTATGCTGCTGCCATTAATGCTGTCATCCATTCATCGTAAACAATTTAATAAAAGATATTCCAAAAGAAAATATCGCATAATCCATTTAATATGAAAACACTTTAAACAAAATTTATTTCCTACCCCAACCCCATCAATGAATTTCATGTGTAAAAACACACCCTATTAATAAATGCGAAATGTTTTTACGTGAATTTCAGATAAAACGAAATTATTTTTAATTTATTAAGAATTTGAGAATTTATTTAAGAAAAATACAACCAAATTTCACTTTTGAAAAAATAAGTATTATTCGACAATGATACTGTCGAAGTTTGTCCGCAAAAGGAAAATGACGGATCAGATACAGAAGATAATAATAGTCGGGTGGACTCAGATCTGAGAACTGTCACGTGATTTCTGAATGCTTTTCTGACATCTGAGTGGCCGTTGCTGAAGGCTCTTTTATCTCAAAAAAGAAATGGTGCTTTAGGCTTTACAAATACAGAAGAGTCAAAAGTAGTGGCCGATCATTGCGCAAACTTTTAAATGGGCACCAGACAGGAACCACTCATTGCTTATCTTCAAAGTAGAGTCCATCATGCTCAATGATCTTCATCCAACGATCAGCCAGTTGGCGGATGCCCTCGCAAAACCACTCCTCCGGTTTCTGGACGAAAAAGTCATGCACAGCATTTTCAACCTCACTGACATTGGTGAAGCGCCGTCAGGAAGTGCACCATGGACCAGAAGAGATGGTAGTTGGAAGGTGCCAGGTCAGAGCTGTATGCTGGATGCATAGCCTCGATACACTCCAACTCATGCAACTTAGCGTTGTTCTTCGCACCTGGTGCAGTGGAACATTGTCCTGCTGCAGGAGGGCTCTCTTTCAGTTGACCATGGCATAGTGTTGTGCCGATACCGATACCAATACCAAAAAGTATCGATACTTGCCGGTATCGAGTACTTAAGTATCGGACATATTAATATGGCGCAAGTATCGATACTATCGATACTCGATACTGCAAAACCCTATGAGTCACCTAATGAAGATGTTCGATTTTCAGCGTTAATTCAGAATCTGTTGAATATTTTAATGCTTTTATTCCAGTGGCTGCCTACTGATTAGGGAAGTATCTTTCGAAGCGTTTGTTTTTATTTCTCCTAACGAGGTCGAGCTGTCGAGCTCACGCCTCGCTCTATGGGCGCACGGGAAATAAAAAAAAAAGCTAATGACTCGGGCACGTGATGATAGCCTCCTAGTAATAGTAGTGAGGTCTAATTGTAATGAGTGATGTTAGCCTCCACGTGCTCCAGTATAGGTTCGAGGTCCTCTCAGAAATGCATTTTACCATATAAATAAATACTCATTTTTACTCGATACTATCGATACTTTCTCATTGAGTACTCGATATTGGTATCGAGTATTTTATTAAAGTACTCGATACCGGAAGTATCGATGCTTCATTGGTATCGCACATCACTACCATGGCAGGCTGCTGGACGGCCAGGGCGGTATACATTCGCTCGAGCTATTCAGCATATAGGTTAGCGGTGGCACCACGACCATCAGGGACCAGCTCAAAGTGCACCAGGCCTTTGTATGACCACCAGACGCACAGCATGACCTTCTTCTCGAACCAGTTGCATCTGGGGACAGGTTCTGCCTGTTGTCCAACATCCAACCACTGCTGACGCGTGTCAGGATTACGGAACGTGGTCCACTTCTCATCACAGGTCACGATACGCCGGTAGAAGCGGTCATCCCGGAGTTTTTCCAGCAGCTGACGACACACTTTCACCCGTTGTTGTGCTTGCGCGGGCGTCAGCTCGAGGGCACAACTCGGCAGCTCCTGTTGATCTTTCCCATGGCGTGCTGATGTCGAAACACACTCAATTGTGATGTCCCGATGCCTGCCGCTAGTCCATGGGTGGTGCTGCCTGGGTTGGCCTCCACTTGGTGCCACAGGGCTGCATCATCCACTTCGTTGGGTCTTCCGCTCCTTGGCGCATCTTCCAGGCCCATGTCTCCAGATGAAAAGCAGAAGAACCACCGTCGTGCTGTCCGTTCACTGGTCACACCTTGACCTCCCACCCTGCAAATTTCGATGGCTGCTGCTCGCTTACTGGTCCCCTTTTTCCAATAGTGACGAAGGAGCCCGTGTATCACCAATTTTTCTGCCATATTTTTACACTGGCTGATGCAGATGGCACAATGTCTATGGTATTCAAATTCGTACTGATGTTTCTTCCCACTCCTTTCTCTTAATAAACTGCTATATACCCTTGTGGTAAATGGTCTTCGCCCAGAATTCATCAAACTCTAACCCCCCTCCCGAGTGGGCCACTACTTTTGACTCAACCTCTGTATTAGCTTGTGCAATACAGTAGCGCTCAAAAAATAGTACACTTTCATGTTTATTGCTATAATACTTTCAAAAATTAAGAACACATAACTAAACTTTGTATACATATTATCTATATAAATATACAAAAGAAAAACTAGAAATAAGGTCACTGTTATTTGTATTTGCAAGGACACCATTAAACTGCCAAAATACAAAAATCATAAAATAGTACACACGCAAAAAAAATCCCAAAAATGAAGTAAATACAAAGAAAAAAAAAAGAGTTAGCAGATCAATATTTTGTTGCAAAACCTTTTGCATCAATAACAGCTTTGTAGCGGGCTGGCATTGAATCAATTAGTTTAGTCATTTTGGCCATTGGAATTTTTTCCCATTCTTTTCATAAAATTTCAAATTTTTCCAGTGAATTTCGTGCTTTCTGTGACTTGCAGCTGCGGTCTAATTCTTCCCACATATGCTCAATAGGATTTCGTACCTTCTTTGACTTGAACCAGTCTTTGATCACACAAGCGGTATGTTTGGAATCATTGTCTTGCTGATAAATCCATCCATGAGGCATATTTGCTTTGGCAAAAGGAAGCATATGTTGCTCTAAGATATTCTTATATACTATTTTGTCCATTATTCCATCGATCTTTATCAGCAGGCCTACCCCTTTATGACTGAAACAACCCCATACCATAGTGGATCTTCCACCATGTTTAACGGTTGGTAATTGGTATTTTGGATCAAATCTATGGTTTGCAGGACGGCGTACGTACTGGATACCATCAGACCCAAATAGTAAAAACTTCGATTCATCACTAAAAAGCACTTTATTCCATTTTTTGGATGTCCACTTCAAATGATCTTTGGCAAATTTGAGGTGAGCTATCCGGTTCTTCTTGGAGATCAAAGGTTTTTTCACGGGACATGTGCCAAACAAATCTGCATCCCTCAGACATCTTTTCGTGGTACTCACAGTAACGTTAACATTATGGAAGGTTGCCATTTCGTTATTAAGGTCAACTGCAGTTTTCTTCGGGTCAGCCTTAGACAACCATATCAAGACTTTATCTTCTCGTGGAGTTGTTGAATTTGGTCAGCCGACTCTGGCTTACGAGTAACATATCCTTGCGTGCAAAAATGCTGAAAAATTCTTGCCACCGTGGACTTTGGAACTTGAAATTGCTCCGAAACTGAGGTGTACGAGTTGCCATTGTTAATTGCATCTATAATGTGCTTTTTTATTGAAGATGGCAGATGAACTCGAAGCGACATGTTAAATATTGTCAGCAACAGCAAAATGTCAACATCAATATAGAGAATATGAGAAAAATCTACATAAAACTCAGTGTGTACTATTTTATGAACTCAATATTCAAATGTTTATGCAGTCTATATATTATTATAAATTCTTTAATTAAAATTCAATACTTTAGAAGTTATAATGATAAAACATAAAGTGTACTATTTTTTGAGCTCTACTGTACCAAAAGTTTGGACCGACCAGCAATGTCAAGAAAAACTGAATTTATATGAAAACTGTTTTACACCTGTCAGTAAATATGAAACAATATTGAGGGAAGAAACAAATTTATTTCTGCGTTGTTGGTTTCTTATTACCTAAAATCAAATAAGACTGGCCAAAAGTTTGGACCACATTTATAGAACATAAAGGGAAAAAAGTATTACATCATTAACTAATCAATTACACTATATGATCAAAAATATCCGGACACCCCTCACAGATCATCGATTGGCCCAATGTCACATGATAATGACTTACACATCATTTATATAGCTTCCCACACCTTCAGACACAACTCTGCTTGGACACTGGCAAGAATGGGTCATTCGGCAGAGCTCAGTGAGTTCCAATGTGGAACCATCGTTGGATGTCACCTATGCGGCAAGTCCGTGCGTGGCATTTCCAGCCTTCTTCAGATACCCAAGTCAACAGTAGGCGATGTCATTATGAAATGGAAGACCCAGGGATCAACAACAGTTCAACAACGAACCGGTAGACCCAAGAAACTAACGGACAGAGACCGTCGAGTGCTTCGTCGTGTCGCCCGCAGCAACCGGAAGTCCTCGGCGGAAAAAATTGCCACAGAGTTTCAAAATGCCTCTGCAAATGATGCCAGTACCATGACAATTCGTCGGGAACTGCACACGATGGGATTCCATGGCCATGCTGCTGCCCACAAGCCCCACATCAGCAGGGTCAACGCCAAGCGACGACTGGAGTGGTGCAAAGCCCACAGAAACTGGACAATGGACCAATGGAAACGTGTAATGTGGACAGACGAATCTCGCTACACACTCTGGCAATCCGATGGACGAGTTTGGGTTTGGCGCATACCTGGAGAACGCTTCTTATCTGAGTGCACAGAGCCCACAGTCAAGTTCGGAGGAGGAGGAGTCATGGTGTGGGGCTCACTTTCATGGTACGGACTGGGCCAGCTCGTTCCTGTGCAAGGAATCATGAACTCCGACCGTTATCTGAATGTTTTGGACAACTGTGCACTTCCAACGTTGTGGCAATTTTTCGGAAACGGGCCATTTCTCTACCAACACGACAATGCTCCGTGCCACAAAGCTAGGCGTGTACAGCAGTGGTTTGCGGACTCAGGGGTCGAAGAAATGGGTTGGCCGGAACAAAGTCCCGACCTCAATCCTATAGAGAGTCTGTGGGATGAATTGGAAAGACGCTTGCGGGCCAGATCACATCGGCCAACTTCTGTACCTGAACTGATTCTCGCTCTTCGGGAGGAATGGAGGAACATTCCGGAAAGTACCTACCAACATTTGGTGGAAAGTCTTCCCCGAAGGGTGGAAGCTGTGATTTGGGCAAAGGGATGTGCAACGCCCTATTGATTTCCATGAAATCGTGGCTAGAGCGCAAACGTGCATGTGTCCGGATATTTGTGATCATATAGTGTATATTGGTATTTGAGATCACTTTGACTCTACAATAGTTGACAAACAACCTGAAATAGAATTAAATAAGCTTTTAATAACATTTGGCTTAACAGTTTTCTGAATGGCTGCTATTAGTTGTTCATGAGATTTGTACTGAGTGTTTTGGTAAATTTTTGGTTCTGAGAGATGCCACACATTCTCAATAATATTGAGATCTCGATTTCGAGCAGTCCAAGCAAAAGTGGAAATGTTGTTGCTCTCAAAACAGGCTTTCACAACTCGTGCAGTATAAATTGCAGGACTGTCCTGCTGTTAAATCCATGGTTTTTGCTTAAACTAGACTTTGCACAAAGGAATGAACACATCGTGAAGATCATCTTTATATTGAGCTGTTGCGCAATGTCCATCTATACTATGAATCTTCAACTTTCCGTTGCTTCCAATGGCACCCAGAATCATCACTCCACTACCACCCATTTGCCGCTTAATTCGCAGTGGAACAAGTGCTTCTTTATCACGATGCTCTTCATAAGAAGCTATATTATCAGGCCCATCCAAACTGATGCGTTTTTCATCAGAAAACACAACCAATTGGAAGTCTGTGTTTTCACGCAGATGTGTCTTAGCAAACTCCAGTCTCTCCTGCATGTGTTTCTGTGTAGTGGCAACTTTTTGGTATAATTTCATAGGCAAAGTTCTCATCACGTAGTTCGCTGCGAATTGTTTATCTTGTGGCAGCAAGTTGCAGATTAAGTTTGACTTGTGTGGTGTTGACTACATGCCCAGATGTAATATCATGTCTAACATGTCTCTTAATTTTTGATTTGTCTCTTCGCATCAGTGCACAAGGTCGTCCTATTTCCGTCCTATTTTCCAATTAACATTTATAACAATTCTGATAAAGATTTGTAGCTCACATGGGAGATTTCAGCAACTTTTTTGAAGTTTGTAAATTGCTTGTTAAAATTTCTAATTCGCTCTCGTTGGCCTTCAATTTGATCGCAATAAGAGCTTTCCATTAAGCCCAGAGAGAAAAGAGTACACAGGATGCCGCCATGATAAGATTCTTATAGCTTCTTTGATAGCTTTGCATCACAGTGGGTGCCACCATGTTCAGTCTGAGCAGTCAGAAAAATAAAAGCTACCTGAGCATTTAAACTCAAAATCTGTCAGATTTGCTGCGTGCCGTACACTATTTCTTCTCAGGCGGAAGTAACAAAGGGCTCACCGAAAGCTGTGAATCAGATCTGAGTGCCAAATGCGCCTAATGACTATGAAAACAATGAAGAGGAAGTTGCTGTTCTTTCTTCATCTTAAACAAGCCTTAGAAATCCTAAAATCTTATATTACATGCCAAAAGGATGAGATATTTCATAGCTATTTTAAATCAATAATTTTATAAATAATAAATTGATAAGTAGGCGAAAGCAATCAACTGTTCTTGATATGTTTTTGTAGCTATTTTACAATCAATAAAGATTGCATTTACAGTATAAACTTGTCAAATTAATTATCATATAAAATTTACATGCATTATATACACTCTTCGGATAGTATGAATTTCGGATATTATGAAATAACACCTTGTCCCGTCGAATTTTGTATTAAGCAGATTATACAATGCTGTAATTATTTTTCATAAGCAGCATTTGATACAGCTATAAATGAGGGTGGGCCTACATCATTTGAAAGGAAACGAAAGGTCATTTTCAGTGGAAAGAAGGGGTAGGAAGTATGCAGTTTTGAAGTGATGGGGGCAACTTGGGAGGGAAAAACAGCATAAAGAGAAGGCAGGGCATTGCACCCTTCTAAAAACTCCTAGGATGAACTCCACAAATAATAAATTCATTAATTTCAAGAATGCTTACAAGTTCCGTTCGGAGTGAATTTATTGTGGCTAATTGATTTGGTTTCTTAGAAAGGATTTCGCACACTTGCTGCAGCATGAGGATAAATTTCGGCCTTTTCTCAACATAGAATCGGGTCAAATGCAATAACATACCACTTACTGTTTGTCCATTAGGATTACGTTGATAATGCACCTTTGATTACAAAATAAAAGAAAAGTCTTTCAATATAGATAAAAATCAATGGCAACTCACAACTTATGTAAAGAAAAAAATTCAAATGCAAAATCAACTTAATACAAAACTAATTTAAATACATATTTTATAATTTGTAAATTTCCCAATCCTCCACCCTGATATCGTTAATTCTCCATTGACTAATCAATTAAACAGGGCATAATTATCCATAAAGACAAATTCATAAAAATTCTGTACATAATAAGTACATCATCTAATATGCGAGATTAGGGCGACCAAGAATAAAATACGTACATATACCCTTGTCCAAATTAACTGAAACAAAGCATGTTTTCTATATTCTTTGTAATCCTGTATTTAAAACAAACATGAAAAGCCAGTTTGATCATCTTTTTATGTTGGTTCATGCAACCATTAGGTCAGCAACAACTGTATTGCATCAAACTTTAGAATCCTGTCCGACCACTTATATACGTACATTGGCTGATGCAATCATTACATAGTACTTGGAGTGTTTCATCAGATTTTAGAAACCTCACCAAACCTAATTCGACTGTCATTCAATGGATGTGACACCTAGGAAATGTACAAAGACTGTAACTCTTCACGAACATCCATCTAAGATGTATCGAGAGATTGCTTCAGTGGTTGGTGTGAGTTTAGCAAGTGTCAGCCATGTCATCAAGTTGAAGCAAGAAACCGGATCGGTTTCCCTTAAACGTAAAGGAATGTGTGGTCGTAAGAAGAAGACAACCCCTAGAGAAGAAGCTTACTTGGTTCGGCAAAGCAAAAAGGGTCCCCGCAAGATTTGAAATTGTTTTTCAATTAATTCGCACAAGGATGTAGCTGCCAACATTCAAAATGAAAAATCAGGAGATCTAAATACTGATAATTAGCTAATTGGAAATCATGCTTACCACCATGTGAGATACTAAAATCCCAAATATCTAAATAACAAGTCTTTTCTTGAGTGCTTAATACAAAGAAATTCTTCGGTGTAGCTCTTTTAAAAATAGCATCATCATTTGGACATTCTTATTTTTTTTACAATTATTTCTACAGTCTTTTCGACATGATTTTCAAAACTAAATGACTGATGTCCTTTATTCGCTGTAACAGGAATTTGCTGCCCAATTCAACATGCCCAAGCACATGTATAAAGTTGTTGTACACTGAGTTAGCAAAACTCATGGGATAGTTACTTAATATCTGGCCGGGCCACCTCTGGCCCTGCGGAGTGCAGCAATACGGCGTGGTAGTAAGTCTGCAAGTCCCTGGTACACTTCTGGAGGCAGTTGACACCAGATAGTCTGCAGAGCCGAAGATAGTTGCTGCCCGTTCGTGGGCGGATGATCCAGTGCCCGGAGCCTGACTTCAACAGAATCCCAGATATGCTCGATGGGATTCATGTCAGGGCTCCGGGCTGGCCAGCTCAGTCGTTGGACCTCTCCTGCATGCTCCTTGAACCATTCGCGGACGACATTGGAGCGATGTGGTGGAGCATTGTCATCTTGAAAGACTGCTATGTCGTCAGGGTGTTGAAATGTCAAAAACGGGTGCAGATGGTCTCCGATGAGTTGACGATACCGTGGACCATTCAACGTTTGGTCTAGGATAACCAGAGGGCCCATTCCAAACCAGGAAAATGCACCCCAGACCATCACTGACGCACCACCACCCTGCACCACCTGTTGGCATGCGGGATCCATCGTTTCGTGAGGTCTGCGCCACACACGGTGCCTCCCATCAGCGTGGTACAGTTGATATCGTGACTCATCTGACCATATGACATTACGCCACTGTTGCAGAGTCCAGCCAAGATGGTTGGTGGCAAATGCACGCTGGAGTGTCCGATGGCGCTGGGTAAGCATTGGCACCCGTGTAGGGCAACGGCTGCCAAACCCGACAGCATGCAGATTCCGACGGATTGTCCACCGAGAGACGTTTCTAGTGCGGCCAGTATTGAACTGGTCTGTGATTTGCTGCACTGTTGCGCTCCTGTCTCTCTGAATCATTCGTCCCAGGTGTCGCCGATCACGATCATTCAGGGCAGCTGGACGCCCGGTATGATGCCTGTTGTGGACTGTGATGCCTTCATCCAGCCATTCCCGATACACCCTGGAGACAGTTGAGCAGGGAAAGCCAAATTCCTGCACCACTGCCGAAATGGAACATCCCATGCGTCGGGCGCCTACTATCATACCCCGTTCAAAAGACATCAACTCGCGACGACGTGCCATTTCTGATTAATCGCTTATCCAAGCTCTTCCCACAACATCTAATGGTCCATTCCCATCATTCATTACCCCTGTGAATTCGTGAGCCATGCCCATCAATCAATGTGCTTGCTATCCCATGAGTTTTGCTAACTCAGTGTATACTGGCTTTATAAAAAAGTATTTGTTCTTGACGTTGTAATTTACATTGGAAATCATGAAACACAGCACAGGGAATACGGAATTTTCCACTAATTTATTTACTGTATAAAAAATCGGGAGGGTGGTAGAGTTGGCAAGTATGGAGTTAGGTACACCATCATATTCTTGAAAGGATTAACATTTCAGGCTTGTCAAAATGATAAAAGTTTCAATGGTCCTTTTCTAGAAGGACATGATAATTAATCCCTTTAGGACTATGGTGTTTTTATCAACCTACAAATTATACGAGGGTAAATCTCTATATAAGTTGCAAAATGAAATATCTTCAAGTTGTTGCAATGTGAAATTGTGCTATGAATATCGGTCATTGCAATGGTCCTTTACGCAAACACTGGTCTAAGCACCACGGTGTAACATTTATGGTGCTCTTAGTCACTTCTCGTGCGGCAGTGAGTCATTCTAGTGTCAGGTGGGAAAGATGGGAGGTGTGTTAACCGATTGTAACAGTGATGAACAACGGGTCGTAATTCAATCTCTGTGGGCACAAGGAAATGTTATCTGTTTATGGTAACAAATGTTTATCCAGCAAAGCAGTTTACAACTGGCTGGAACATTTCAATGGTGATCAAACCAGCACCGTCCTGGTTGTCTACAGAATTTCGTGAACAAAATTTGGCCGACCGAAGAATCACATGGGTGGTCGCCGGTTTCAGGATATGGAGGAGGCCTGTCTGGATGTTACCAGCTGGCAACGACACCAACCATAAATCTTCTTCGGTGAAGGCTTTGAGAGATTCATGAAATGCTGGGACAAGTGCCTAAATGTTCATTGAGATTACGTAGAAAAACAAACCAAATTTCATCAGATAACTATTTCAACTTTCATTTCTAAGCCATTTTGTGACTTATATACTGACTTTTCCTTATACAAAGCTAGTTTAAAATTGCACACATCAAAGTTTACCTGCCTGTAAAAGTACCAGTTTGAGAATTTACAGGGTCGGGACACATTAATATGACCACCAGCTAGTACCTGGAATATCCACCTTTGGCGGCAAGCACAGCAGCTAGTCGACATGGCAGAGAGTCAATAAGTCCTCGGAAGGTGGTTGCAGGTATCTGGGACCATTCGGCAATCAATGCATCCCGTAATTCCATCACCGTTTTTGGTGGAGGGTCCAGCTTGTGGACATGGATATCGAGATGGTCCCACAAATGTTCAATGGGGTGAAATCCAGGGTGATTTGGTGGCCATGGGAGTAGCTTGAAATCATCTTCATGCTCTTCGAACCAGTCGTGGACAATATTGGCAGTATGGCAGGGAGCATTATCCTGTTGAAAGGTGCCATCACCCTGAGGAAACACTGTCGACAAGAAAGGGTGTACCTGGTCTGCGACGATCGTCAGGTAACGAACAGCATTCAGTGTACCCTCCAACGATATCAGTGGACTCAGACCATACCACGAAAACATCCCCAAACAGTCACACCTCCCCCACCAGCCTGTCATCTGCCAACAACGGTGTCGGGATGCCTTTTCTCAGATGCTTCCCGGCGAATTCTCCATGGTCCGTCCACTCTGTTCACCAGAAACCGCAACTCATCAGAGAAAGCAACCCTTTGCCACTCAGCCGAGGTCCAATGGCGATAGTCCATTGTGAATTGGAGGCTTTTTCGGCGATGCACAGGCGTCAACATGGGTGCTGTTACCATATGCCTGCTCCGGAGCCCCAACCTCAAGAGGGATCGTTGCACTTTCTCGATGGTGACACGCCTACTGGCCCCACTGTTCATTTGCTGTGTCAGTTGCTCAACAGTGGCATGTTGACTGGTCTTGGCCAGGCGTCGTAACCGATGCTCGCCTCTAGGATCGATGGCGCCCATGGGGCCCCACAGTTTCCTCTTTGGTTGCTCGAAACTGTCTGGTTCGTCCAGTTGCGGTACACTTTCACAACGGCAGCCCTAGAGCAGTTCACAAAGGTGGTCGTTTCTGAAATACTGCCCCCCTTGGCCCGATAGCCAATGATCATCCCCTTTTGGTGGTCCGACAGGTCACTTGCTCTGCCCACGACGGCGACAATTGCTGTGTTAACAGATGCTACTACACGTCTGCTGTTGTCAGCTTTTAATGATATGCAATGATTTTTCATCTGCATACCATGGGACGTTCCAACATGTTCGAGGAGAGGTGGTCATATTAATGTGTCCCGACCCTGTAAATGAAAGTAAAGTATCACAGAGATTAGTTGAAATGTTGGCTTTTATTTTTACCAGATAAACTTTAGGTGTTACAATGAATGTTGGAAATGACATCCTCTTTAGCGAATACAAAAGCATGTTCCTTTTATCAGATTTCACAAGACTCTGCGAAGTATGGCAGTATTGGATGTTAGAAATGGCGGTTGTGATGTTCGTTTTCAGCTCAGCAAACGTATGTGGACTATTAACATAAATCATAGGAAGAAATCACGGGGTGATAAATCTGGCGAGCGAGGGGGATGACGCACTGATCGAGAAATTCATTCAAAAGATGCATATTTGCTATTCCTGGCAAAACAACATGCCGTGGCCTTGAACAAAAAACGCTTCACAAATTAAGCTTCTGAGCATGAGATCATAGATACCGATTGAAATGCATCCACAATAATCTGCACTGCCATCTACTGGGAAGAAATTGAAACTCAATGCGTGTTCACTGAATTATGACCCATTAAACTTTGACGTGTGCGACTTTAAACTCACCCTGCATTTTTGGTTTGCTTTAGAAAATTCAAGTTTGTTTCTTCGAGCTCACGTAATTGATGTATTTTGCTTATATTTTTATTTCTATGCTGTTTAATGGAATGTTCAAACTGGAGAATTAATGATATCAATCTTGAGGGTTGGAAAGATACGAGGCGCATCCAGAAAGTAAGTTTCCCGATGTTTTCCCCCTTTAAAGTAAACGTAATTAGCCGTGTCAATTGCGCATGCGTAACAGATCTATGACGTATCAATCATAAGCCAGCCGGACAGGTCCCGCCTCGTGCCAGTAGCGTGGTAGCAATGGTCCGAAATGGAAGCTCTTATTTCTTCTGCCGCCGCCTGCGAGGTTCGGTCGGTGATAAAGTTCTCGAATGCACAAAGCATTGCGCCAACTGAAATTCATTGCGTCAGCTCTGTCAGGTCTATGGGCCGAACATCATGAGTAAGCAGATGGTGCGTTGCTGGTATAGGCAGTTTTCCGAAGGTCGTCAAAGTGTCCACGATGAAGAGCGCAGTGGGCGACCATTCCTCATCAATGATGATCTTGTTGAGCTTGTGCGGCAGCCCTGATCTTGCTCCCAGCGATTTTCACGTTATCTTGCACCTCAAGAAATTCCTGTCCTCCGGTGAGCGTTTTGGCAACGACGAAGAGCTGAAGACGCGTCCGTCACACGCTGGTTCCATTCACAGGCGGCAGAGTTCTACGACAGGGGGATACAAAAGTTGATCCCACGATACGACAAGTGTCTCAATTCTGGTGGTGGCTATGTTGAAAAATAGCTGAAACATTGCTGTACTTGTTGCCAATAAACAATATGTAAGTGGGAGTTTTTTTTTTTTTTTTAAATAGGGAAACTTACTTTCTGGATGCGCCTCGTATCATACAAGAAGACATAAAAAGTTTGGACTTACCAATATTTTTGTTTTAACAAATACCGTAATATATCCATATGGACAATAATTTTTTCAACGGCTTTTAATGGCTTAAAGTTTATTAAATAATTAAATAAATAAAAAAAATTATGCTAAGGCACACCCCATGGATGCTCTTAGTGGTGGTCTCAATTACTGTTTCACAACTTTGGAACAGGTTGACCAAATTAATAGCGCTTTGTGAAAGCTTCGTGGGTGTGATTTAAGGAAATTCAATCAAAACGGATATAGAATTTGTTATAACAAAATAACTGCCTAGTGAATTTTGAGCTCTCAAACTTTTGTGCAGGGATCGTATGTTTTGCTCAATTTCAAATTCCAGACTTTTCCAGACCAAGGTATCTAGGAATCTAGCTAGAAATTGGGAAGCGCTGGTTAATTTTTTAAAGAAAATTAACATTTTTATGTCACAGCAAGAGTCGTGGTCAGCTACTGTTGCAATGTTTGAAGTA